>PVIC010006694.1:0-15679 GCA_004025085.1 Thryonomys swinderianus
TTTGACCACAACTGGCCACTTTATCTTTCTAGAGCTTACTCCTTTATTGACTTCAGGGTAACTAGATTCTGAAAAATGTTCTAGAACTGTGTCTCTATCCATAATTTTTGTACTTTATGTTTGGTGTTCTTCAAATTTCTGCTCTTGACATTTTTCCCTATCCCAGATAACTTCCGCAAATGCTTATAAGAAAACTATTGTGTCCTGTGTGAAGGAGAGTCCTGTATAAGGATTCTCGTGGACAAGTCATTATCACTAGGAATGCATTGATTGTTTTCTATCCAGAAGTATTGATGCAAGACAATGTTTCTTGAGTCACTTTGAAGCAGTTCTGGAAGTTCCTTTTGTGCGTATGTTTATTGTGCTGTTGTGCTTGCATGAATTCAAAACATTTATCTTTCATGTTCATTTTGACTTTGTGGAAGAGCCAGAAATTGTATGGTGCCAGATCCTGTGAATAAGGTGGATGAGGACACACAGTAATGTTTTCATGAGTTTGTCTTTCTCTTGGATGGTGCTGAATGGTAGCATTTATCGTATTTTGATCACACCTTGTGAAACATGAAAGAAGATTTCCAGAACTCCTTCGGAAAGTGTCAAGAACAATGGAATCAGGGTGCTCAAAGTGAAGGAGAGTACTGTCAGAGGGATTAATACCAGTGTGTTCTTTCCTGTAATACATTTTTAAAAAACAAATATTCACCTTACACTTGGATAACATCTCATATGTATGGCATACAAAGTGATGCTTTGATATAGTTATCCATTATATGAAAGTGAAGTCAAGCTAACAAATGTTCATCATGCTTTACAGTTTTTCAGAGGTGGCAATGTTTAAATTATAATTTTTTAGCAATTTTAAAATATATGATATGTCACTACTACCTGCCCTTGACAGAATTTTCACCCCGTTTAACTGATTTGAAGGTAAAGTTATTTGGTTATTTATGAATTTAGAGGATCATCAAATAAAATAGCTACTTGGTAGCTATTTGAATGTATGAATAAAAGCAAGAAAAAGTTAGGAGAATTTATTAACAGATGTTGAAACCTGTATTTTCTGAGAAGATGAACATAAACTACAAGCAGAGGGTTTCTGCTGTGGTTTCTATAGAACACAAGACTTGAGTCTGGAAGATTGTACTGTGACAACCTTTGGACAATGAAACATATCTCTAAAAAGTGTTCAATTATGTTTTCAGTGTGATTGTACTGGCATTTTATCACACCACTGGATATCTGCAATTTTAGTCATCTCCACCATTTGCCAGTTGAACACTTCATTTGCCAGGTGCTTTTATATTATAGCTTCTATGATTCATACAGTAGATAACACTACATGTAATTTTCCTCAGTCCTTGAAGAACCTCATAATGTGTGTTGTCATCCTGGTGCATAAGGGAGCTCATAGAATCTAAGAGTGTGATGGGTTGACTGAATAGACAGCTGAGGTCTGAGCTCCTGACCTTGATGTGATCCTGCTCTTCTACTGTCTTCTATGGACGATGACTTCCTTCAGCAGAGTGGAGTCTTCTAATGTTTATCTGTAGCACACTAAGTATGTTCTAAGACAAGCCATTTGGAACTTCGCTGGGGGATGGGCAAGCTAATATTTTCTGCCTCTGTTCTTAGGTACTTATTGAAATAAAACAGGCACCCTCATAGGAGGAGAACCTTGGATCCTTAAGCCTTAATCCATAGGCCACTCCTCGCTAAATCAGTTGCATCTCTTTCCCTGTTCTGTTTGCTAACAAGGTGTGGAAAGTGCCCTCCCATCATTTATTCTTGCTGCAAGGACTAGGTGTGCTGTAGTACCGGTAGTGAAAGTGGCGGTGACCAGGACATCTCCAAGGTGAGGATGACCACGGATCCAAACTTTACACTAGGGAGAGATCCTCCCCTAGAACGTGAGGCCATGCTCAGGAGCCAAGGCAAATGTACCAGGTCGCACCCCACCACAGAGAAGCCTTAGGCATTAGCCATGTTCTTTTGTGAATGGGCCACTCTGATCTCTGCCACCTCTGTGTCTCCTTCAGTTGTTGCTTAAACTGAGGCTCTTTTCTTACTTTCTCTCCTTTCACAAGTAAAGCTTTTACCTTTAGGTTTGTGCTGTTAATTCCGTTGTCACTAAAGCATGTGCCATGCAGGTATCTAATTTTCTCAAATATTTTCACATACTCCAAAAAATAAACTGGAAGTTATGATTTTTATTTGAAATATCCTCCATAATTGGTGATGACCATTGTAATAGAAGTATTTAGGATCTGAGGTTTCCTTGGGGGAATTAGACAATTAAATAAGATACATATTTAATATTGAAAGCTAGGTCTTTTAGCCACAAAACTCCATCTTCAATTTCAAATAATACACAATTTCTAGCCATTGTTTTATTAAATACCTTCGTTTATCAGCCTCTGATGTCCTCAGGCGGCCACGGCTGTGTCCCTTTATTTTCCATTGTTTTATCTCTTGCTTTCTGACTGGAAGCAAAAGAGCTGCAGAGCCCTGGGGGAGAGCATCAGGCAGATTCGATCCAGCTGACTCACAGCCGCCTGGTTCCCCAGGTCTACTTGGTACTGGGCAGTAGCAACACCGAAGCCATCCTTGTCAATTCAAGGCTTAAACATTTACCACTTCCGGCACTCCCTGAACATCGCGGTGATCACTCACCGGTTCCGATCTTCCTCACCCACTCAAGTTTCTTCCTGCCGTGACATGAGTGCGTGTCCACCTCTCAGTGATTTATTCAGACATGGTTTCCTACTGGTTCTGTCCCTTCCACTCCTAGGTCAAAGTCCATAACCCAGACTGGACAACGGGAACCGCAAGGTGTCCTTCGCCATCTGCCACAAGGATCCGGCACACCCTTGTTTAGACAAGGAAGGACAAATACGAACTAAAATCAAGCTTAGTTTTCCTTCCTAAAGATCAGGGAAGAGATTTTTCTCTTAGATCATGTACCTTAGAAAGCATGATCCTAAGTCCTTCATCTCTTGGAAATGTGTACAAATGCTTCTAAAGTCCCTGGAAGCCCGTTGTCAGATTTACGAGCTGGGAGAGCCTTTCTTGGAGACCTGGGGGCCGTTCTTTTGAAACAGGCCCAGTAAAGGAGCAGACGCCCTAATCCCTCCATTTCTTTGAGAAAGTGCAAACTTGACTTCAAGGGGACCTGGCTCCAAGTTGTAAAACCAACTCTTGTCATAAAAATATGATGTTTGCTTCTGCTCAATACAAAATCAACGAGCATGAATAATTGTCTAGTAACAAGGTAAAGTCAGGATGCACTGTGTGTGACAAATGATGCATTGACGTCCTCTTTCCTGAGAATTAGTTTATCTTGAGCCCATATGTACAAGGTAGAAAATGGTTCATGGGGGTCGGTTTCCCCAGCAGTAAAGGAACTCACCAAGGCCAGAAGCAAGGAAAAGAAGAGTGACCAGGGCTGGAGATTTAGCTCAGTGGTTCTGGCGCCTGCCTCGCAAGTGCAAGATCCCTGGTTTGATCCCCTGAAACCACATGCAACGATGTGGGGCTTGGTGACTCACGCCCACCAGCAATTGGTACCACACACCACAGTGCCAGGTGTGGTGGTCATCCCAGCACTCGGGAGGCAGAGGCAGGAGGAGTGCTGAGTTCCAGGCTTGCCTGCCTCCATAGTGAGCTCAGGGCCCGCCTGAACTACAAAGTGAGACCCTGTCTCAAAAAAACAAACAAACAAACAAACAAACAAACAAAGAGTGACAGAGAGACTGCAAGGGAGCAGAGGGCAGAGGTCAGAGCACAAAGAGGGTCTGTTTCTTCAGGAAGAGAGGTTTATTTATTTATTTATTTATTTATTTATTTATTTATTGCTATACTGGGGACCTTGTGCTTACCAGGCAGGCACAGCACCACTGAGCTACATTTCTGTTGGTTTGTGCTATTTTTAAGGAGGGACACCCAAGCCTGGAATAACAGAGTGGCTTAGTTTGTGTAAGCACCATTATCAATCACCAGCCCAAGGTGGCTGCCCTCTGTGGCAAACCGGAAGTCACAGCATGGGATGGTTGTACTTGCCTGGCCACCTAGATAGAGAACAATAATTTTCTTCGGAGTCCCTTATCTGGCTGCCAGAGAAGTGCATGTGTCACATTTTGTCTAATTCAATAATTAATATTTTCTTTCTGTACTATTTTCATGGAGATGATCTGAGGAGAATACTTTGATTTTAATTGTTTTGCTAACCAGTATTGCATGAAAGGAGTTGGAGGAATCTGGTTATGTGGCAGCGAGCACCTGGCACCTGTGGTTCTTGTCCTACTGAGAAGTGTCCTTGCTTGAGTGGAATCAGAGTTAAAGTAACAGTATGAGTTTTCAGGTAAAAGCTTTAGATGTCAGGTGAGGGAAGACAAGGACAGGACTCTCCGAGCAGCTGGAAGAGGCACTCGCTGATGTAGATCAGACTGGTCCATCTACAAAAGAATGGAGACCGATTTTATAGTTGATTGCTATTAGGTGAGTTTTTAAAAAATTGAATTCTTTATTGGTACATTTTATATATGCATAACAATCACACTCTACATTGGGGATTTGTACCAATATGTGACATGAGTTAGTAATCATTTTTACCCTTTTCCCTGACCCTGTAAGACCCCATCCTCTATATACATATGCTTTCTTTCTTTTTTTTAAAGATCATATTTTTTCTTTCCCTTCATTACTTTCCGCTACCCCTTTCCCTCTGAATATTTCCTATTTCACAAAACTTATCATATACTCTAGAACTCATTTGGAATTTCATATTCTCATCGCAGAGAAAAGACATAGTATTTACATATTTGTAACTTACTTATTTCACTTATTAGTGTGCCCTCAAGGTATGTTCATTTGAGTATAAATGACTCAAATTTTTCTTTACGACAGAATAACATTCCATTGTATTAAAAAACACACCTTATTTATCCAAGCTCAAGCTGATGGGCATTTGGGTTCTTTCCAAGATTTAGCTATCACAAACTGAGCTGCTATGAACATGGGTGCACGTAGGTGGCTATGGCATGATTCTTCTAACTCTTTCATGTATATTCCCAGCAGGGGAGTAGCAGGGTCAAGTGGGGGAATCTAATCCTAGTTTTTTGAGGAATTTCCACTGGGCACTGGACACGTCTGGGCATCCTTAGACATTCTAGAGGATGAGTTGTAGTCAGTCCCTTTAAGGATAAAGTTCCGATAATTTTTAGACAGACATTCCCTCAATGACCAACATTCCTATCAAGAGAAAAAGAAGCATTTGACTAAGAATTTTACAAAATGAATGTCCAGCTTTGTTCTTCATTTATTTATCTGTAGCTGGGCATATTTATCTGTAACACATCTATCTGTAGGCTCAAGATAAGAAAAAATAAAGTCCACTTTTAAGGCCCTGTCTGTATCAGAAGAAAGCATAGTCCTTCTTTTAAGAAGTGCAGACGGGGGCTGCAGGGGCTTGTCATTTGTCCCCATGCCATCAGAGAAGCCTCAGCTCTCCTTTTTCCCTCAGTTAGTAAGTGGCAGGTGAGAGAAAGATGCCGACTTGTTCCTGCCCTCCGCCGTGCTAGGAGGTTGTCTGCAGCTTGTGTCCAAACTCTGGGAGCCTCTGTCTTGGACCTCTCGGGAAAAGATAACCTCTCTTCATATTGCTTATTTTGTAGAGATGGATTTTTCTTCTCACAGTATTTTCCTAATTAGTCCCCCTCACTTCCTAAGCTCCTGGGGCACAGGAATGACTTTTTAGAGGCTGCACAGTGTTTTCTGTCCCAAATCCATTGGAAGTTTTAAATCTTCAATAACTCAAGACATGACGATATTTGAAGAATTGACCAAGTGAAGAGGTGGGCATTAGGGTGGGCGCTAATCCAATGTAGTGAGTGTCCTTCTAACAAAAAAAAGGAATAGACGTGTCTGTCATGTCAGCACTCTGGGAGGCTGAGGCAGTAGAGTAACTCACTGAGACCCTGTTTCCAAAAAAAACTTTTTTTAAAAAGGTTTGAGGTGAAGTCACATTGTGAAGTTTCTGGGTTCAATCTCTAGTAACCCCTTCCCAGAAAAAAAAAGAGTAGGACACAAACTGGCACGGAGGGATGACAAGTGCCGAGGTGCGGTTGGTCACATAGAGAAGATGGTCATCAGGCAACCAAGGAGAGGCGTGAGGGCCAACCCCGCTGGCACCTGGTCCTCACCCTCTCAGATCCCGGGCCCGAGAAAGAGTCATTTTATTAATTAGGCTCCTCAACCAGTGACACTTACTATGACAATGGCAGCAGAGTGGTACGATATTCTCTGGTTATCAGGTATTTTTAAAAGCTTATTTTGTTACTAACTGGCACATAGGACCATGGTACAATTGAAGAAGATGTCGCGTGATGTCTCAAAGCTGATTCACACCATGAAATGATCTATTCAGTTCTTTATCCTGTTCTTCAACTCAAGCCTTTATCATTTATTTTTGGGAAGAACAATTACCGATGAGCGTATGTGGTCACAGAGTCCCCAGAAGGTCCAGTTTAAGTTACACAAATATGTCTATGTGGCTTCTGACATTTGTCTAAAAATCTCCTAATGCTCTGTTAGCATTTTACAGAAATGTCCCTATAATATTTTATGAAAACCTTCCTCCATCCTCTTCAGTATCTGGCTGGCAGACACACACCACGGCACCGAGGTGTCGGTGGCCTCATGAAATTAACCTCCTCTATCTAATATGCCTCTCTTTGAAACAAGAGTATTTTCCATCAGAACTTCTCTAAGTTTTATTACACTGTGTTATTGATGCCAGGATTCATTTGTGCTGGAATGAAGAAAGAAAGATATTTTCCATATTGTTACTTGGAATTTCTTTTGGCCCACTCTTCTGGTAATGACTTTGGGGCTGATTTTAGGCATCGGCTTGAAAGAGCTCTTCGAGTGGTCCCTCTGGCTGGTGGAGGAGGTTGCCTTGTGTGGGCAGGAGACTGAAGGTCTTGCTGCAGCAGGTAGAAATGTTTTTGGGTGAAGTTTGATTTGTGAATCATGGATGAGTTCACTCTAGGCAGGAATAAAGCATTTGATTAAACTGCCATTTATGGGAATCATTAGACTCCTGCTGTGCGCGCTTGATTGCTTGTGTGCTCCAAGCTTGCATCTCATTTGTGAGCCACTGTGTCAGGACTTCTAAGTGGAACACAGCCTGTTGCTTCTTTCATGCAGTTCGAGTTTATCAAACTGATTTTGTGATGCCCAGAGATTGGCAAGCACAGTTGCCTGTGGAACAGCAGCATTGATAATACTATTATTCGAAAGCAGGGTGATTATCCAATGATTACCACGTGTAGAGCTAGACTGAGTGATGGATGTACAGAATACATAGTATTTGGATGGCATTTTGTTAATTAGCATTTCCCTTCCTTGCTAGGGATGATGATGGGTGAGCTCAAATGAATGTAACACGTGCAATAAAAAGCTGCCTCCATATCTCAGTTACCATGCCAACTATCAGCTATTCATTTTCTGATGGCATCCTTGATTGATTCTTCTAGGAACTTTGGTTACCACACACGATTAAGGCAGTCTTTCTTTTTGCTGTTTTGACAACAACATTTCTCTTCTCTCTGAGGGAAAAACGAATGCATCTTCATGGAAAGAATTATTTCAGCCCGAGATTGTAAATTTTATTTTGAAATATTTATCAAAATTAAATAAATGATGCTGTTAATTATTACACTGGTAATGATTTCGGCCAGGAATCTGGCTCCAGGGAAGAATCAGATCTGCAACTGCACGCATTGTCCACTAGATGGAGCAACGGGAGAAAACATTTACGTTCCTCTTCATAAATAATTGAAGACAAATAATGGGATCTTGATGGGTCTGTGGATAAAGTAATGACAATTTACCTTTTGACAACTTTGGTAGAGATCTTGCGAATGAAAATATCAGCTTGACAGCCTCCTGTCTGTGCAGCACAAAATCAATTACATTTCGAGGTGAACGTATTAAGAGAAAGACTTGATTCAAATTTGGGCATTATTTCCTTTTAAAAAAAAAAGAGCAATTTCTATCCTTATGAAGGCAAAAAATTAGGAAATGAAACAACAACAACAACAACAACAAACGCACAAAAGGCATGCTATATTTTCTTCATTCATATGAATGAAAGCAACGTTCCCCAGGGAATCTTTATGCTGTTTGGTTTTAAACGTAAGGCTGTAAAAACTTCCCATGCGAGATATTATCTCCCTGGTAATGGAAGCAATGAATAGCGTGGGTATATTGGTGATGTTCATGCACATTCCATCGATAGCATTGTTTTTTCAGTATCTAAGCATTTTTATTGGTATCAAATGAGTGAGTTACTTAAGTGTATAACTATTAAAAAACAATGTATAAAAATGACTCTCCTGGGCCGGAGGGTTAGCTCAGTGGAGACACGCCCACCAACAATCAACACCGCATACCACAATGCCGGACGTGGTGGCTCACGCCTGTCATCCCAGCACTCGGGAGGCAGAGACAGGAGGATTGCTGAGTTCGCGGCGGCTTGCCTGGGCTCCATAGTGAGCTCAGGGCCAGCCTGAACTACAAAGCGAGACCCTGTCTCCAAAAGCAAAAAAAAAAAGACTCCCTTCCCCGCCAAGCCTGATGCAACAAACGCCTCGATGTTTAACCACGGACCCCTTTTTCTGCATAGGTTCCACCAGCTCCATCTGCTTTTACCTCCAAACTAATACATTTGTCTGGGGTTATTTCTTTTAGAGCTTGACTGATACGCACTTTGGGGAATTTAGCCAAATGGGGCGGGCTAAAATAAGTTTGATGATAGACTTTGCAGAGCTTTATTTTACTGTTTATTGATGAAGACTCTTTGCATGAGTTACCAAAGAGCCATCTCTCAGACAGAGGGCTTGATAGCAGAAAGTATAACCCCTTTAGAAAGCAATTGGCAAACATATACATCCTGTGATCAAGCTGTTCTAGGGCTAGAGATTTAACCTGTATACACACTTGCACACAGATTTGAGGGTATACTGTAAAGAGTTTTAATTATTGCATTGTTCATAAGAACCAAGAACCTTTAAACAATCTAAATGTTCACCACTATGAAACCAACTATAAAATGAGGACATATCCATGCAACGAAGTACAATACACTTATTCAAACAGATACATTTCATGTAATTATATTGTCTAGTGTTCCTTCGTATATTGTTATTGCTCAAATAAATGTTTGAGAAACAGTAAGTGAAAAAATTGTGGAGCAGTATTAGAGGTCTGTTTCCATTCGTGTACAATGTAAGGGACCATTAGTTATTCAGTGAGGACCATTGTGTATACAGACACATATATGTGTGTGTACTAGGGTGGCATAGAAAACTCTGGAAAACATTTAGGAAAATGATAGCAGTTATGAGCAAATGAGACCAAGGGAAAGGGAAAGTAATCTTTTCATTTTCTATTCCCCTCTACTTGTTGACTGATTTTTTTTCCCCTCAAAATTCTGTAAATACATTATTTTTAAAACAAAGTAAATTCATTCATTTGGGTAACTTTCTATAATTCACTGTGAATGTCCTGACCATCACTGAGCAGGTTTTGGTCTTGCTTCTCCTGGACGCTAGCCACTGCTGCCTCTTTGTGATGTAGTATCAAAGCCCGGAGAAGCTGAATTTGAACTGTCCGCATGGAGGAGCTGAGAAGGCTCTGTGTCTCCCGTGCTCTGGACAGATGTCCTCCTCCTCCTCCTCCCTGGTAGAGTTTGTGCTCTCACCTTTCCCTCTGCCCCTTGGCAAACGGCGGCCAGTGGAGTGTGACAGCTGCCGCCCCACCAGAGGACCAAAGCCTAATGGGCCAGGAAACAGCCTGCTCCGCGCTGTCTTTAGAACAGGCTGAAAGAGCAGGTCTGATGGATGCTTCCCCGGCACTCTCCGTGAGGATACACCGCTGACTTCATTGCTTAGTGACTGCTCGCCCTGCTGCATCATGGTGAATGCGATGCGGGGAACTGCCGGCTCGCCCAAGGTTACAGAGATGGCCACTAAACATCCCCGGACGCTCTGAGCCACCCCTCCAACTTCACCACCTCGGCTTTGCATGAGTGTCTCTCTGCATCAGAAACTGAGTTAGACTCTGGAAAGTGAGGGCTTTGGAAACCATTTGATATCTGAGGGCACAATCGGGCCTAATTAAACAATTGGCTATCTCATGATCGATGTCTACAAAAAAAAAAAAAGCTGTGTGACAGCTTTCTAACTCTACAGTCATGTTGTGAGAATCCAGAGCCTGCCGGCCATCGGACAGTACATGAGTCGGGGGGTGAGGATGAAGAAAACTCAAGACAGACAGATACAGAAAAAGATGGGATCGGGAGGACCTCTTAGTCAGTACCAAGCAGGCACCATGTTTATTGATCAGGCTATATTTATACTGATTTAGAAGGGTAACATGATGTCAATAAAGGTTACTATGATCTTATGCATTTATCATTTTTTTGGTAGAAACAAAAACGCATAATGAAGAAATCAGTACATTTCTTAGAAACTAGAACAGAAACAAATGGTAACTATAAACATGATGATCATAAGACTGGAATTAATTTCTCAAAATGTCAAACTACAGTTTTCTTAAATCTTTTCCCTAACTCTAAATTCCTTGTACTATTTTCTTATTAATGCTTAACTTTTTATAGAATAAGACCAGAAGAATAAGTACATCCATCATATAGTTAATTAATTCTGCTGAACTCTATGGAACTCTGTTCTAACCTACACAGAAACTGGAAGAGAAACAACACATTGCTAACTTGAGAGACAATGGTCAGTGGGCCCAGGGCAGAAATAGGGGAATTTTCCTGGGGCCAGGACATGTTTTCTGGTGGTAACCCAGGGCAGGTCCTTGTTAGAGCAGATCCTCTGGTATATTTGGGGCAGCACCATAAAGTGCAGACCCCGACTCAGGAGTTATTCCCCAAAACCCCAGGCGTAAATGCCTGGAACAGTTACACCATGCTGAGCCGCTTCCCACAGTGAGACTACTTCTGCTCAAGTCTCCAAATCAGAAGCACAGTCATGGAGCCTGTGCAGATCATCTGTGGCCTAACTGATCTGTATCCTGTAGGCCATTTCACCCAGGAAGTTCAAGAAGACAGCGTTCCTGTGGGCCCCAACAGGCTGCTAATTGGCTGCACCAACCTGTCCAGGTACAGAAAGCCCCCTTCTGGTGGATGCAGGGCAAGGAGCCTGTGCTTGTGGATGTGAGGCCTGCACCAGGGCTGGAGAAGGCTGCATCACTGGACAGGGGCCGGGGCTGGAGGAATAGAGCAGATTGGGCCAAAGCCTCCTCAAGGATGATCCTCTTGTAAGTTACAAGTCAAGGCTAAGAAACCCAGTGACCAACTTTTCCTGCCCTTTTTCTGCCTAGCAACATCGGATTGCTAATTTGTGACACTTCCTCTTTTAGATGCTTGTCTTGTTCTTCCATCATCAAGTAAATAAAAAAAAATAAAACTAAGTTGTCTTTAGATAATTTGTCTTTACTTTTCCTACCCTCCTGTATATCTAAAACTTAAATCTTTACCTAAACTATGCTGATAGGTGTCTGAGTCTCCCAAGGCAGGTAAGGCAGCACAGGGGCTGGACGTGCCAGTAGTCAGGGGTGAAAATGAAATAAATGAGCTGCCGAGAATGTTGCAGAGGAAGAAAGTGTAGCATTCATAGAATGTAAGTGCAGGGCACAGGGGTGGTTTGAATTCACTGACCCACCCTTCCTTCCTTCCTTCCTTTCATTCTTTTTCTTTCTTTCTTTCTTCCTTTTTTTGTATTTTGAGACAGGGTCTCAATTTGTAGTTCAGGGCCTGCTCAGGCCCTGAGCTCAGGGCCAGCTGAGGCCCTGTAGACCAGGATAGCCTCGAACTCACAGCAATCCTCCTGCCTCTGCTTTTTGAGTGCTGGGATTACAGGCCTGAGCCACCACACCTGGCACTGTGGTATGTGGTTACTGGGGACTGAACTCAGGACCTTGCGCTTGCCAGGCAGATGAAAGAACCAGTGAGCTAAATCCTCGACCCTGACTGCTAGTTTCTTTAACAAACATGAGAATTGTGTTGTGAAGACTCTATTTCAAACGTCACTTAACAATCTCCTAAGCAGAAACTGGTTAAATAAAACAAAACTCAACCTGACCCACCACTGGCTTTGACTTTGAATTCCAGAAGCCTGTTTCTAAATATCTCCATTGCCTTCCTTGATTCATTTTTGGTGGTTTGGCTGCATTTGCTGTGAACCCTTCTGTTGCTTCACTGAAACTGTAGCCATCTTACTGGTTTGTAATCATCATCACTGAATTGTGATTGAGATTCTCATACTGAGATTCCTGGGGTCTTCCTGGCAGTCTATGAAAGAGAGTTCTGGAGATCAATCTTGATCGTTAGTCTGTCGGAAGACTGAAGAAGTAGGAGGACTGATCTTTCCTGTTCGCTCCTCAGCTGCAACTGCTTATTCTGCCTCCACGGAGATATTTC
The DNA here is from genome assembly GCA_004025085.1 of Thryonomys swinderianus. NCBI lineage: Eukaryota > Metazoa > Chordata > Mammalia > Rodentia > Thryonomyidae > Thryonomys > Thryonomys swinderianus. The sequence goes on from PVIC010006694.1 coordinate 12,509, forward strand.
TCCTCCACAGCTTTTCCAAAGTTGTCCTTAGGAAAATACCATGTGGTAGTGTATTTCCCCCTTATTTCCAGTTCCCTTTTTCTGTTTCAGTGTATAAGCTGTGGTGGAGTTCATTTTCACTATTTCCTGGCTTGTCTCTCAGAGGGGTAGTTAGCCAGACTCTGGCTTTGCACAACAAAATTGCATTTTAAGAAGTTCAGAGTATAAAGTGTGGAATAGAAAGAAAACATCTCTCATGACCCCTCCACCAAGAAGTAGCCCACCCACCCGAACCCTGAGATGGTCCTGCTGAGAGAGGCAGCAGGTGATCAGGCAACACGGATAGGGCTTGTCTCATTCACTTGCTCTCCAGTGTGGTATTTCTTCAGCTGTTTTGTGATAGGCGCTGTCTTCAGCACTTGTTGAAACTGTTAGACATTGTACAGAATTATTCACGATAGCCAAGAAATGGAAAGTATAGTGAACATCACCCAAAGCCCTGAATGTGGGCGTCAAAGTTACCATGAGAGAGTACAAATCTGGCAAATTAGAAGGAGACAACAAAGACACAGACACAGAGACTTGAGAGAAGAAGGTGAGTTTAGGGGCTGATCTAAGATAAAGATGAAAGGCACCAAGGAGATCTAGTGTTTATTCATTACAGGTGTGGGAAGGAGTGGCGCTAGGCTGGCCTGGGAAGCCAGCTGATAGTAGTTATCTCAGGCAGTACTGGAAAAGGAGGGCACTGGTGTACTTTTTGTGAAGAAAACAAATTGTTAATTTGGAGAGGGAAAGAATTTAGCTGCAGTCATGTTAAACTTGGCTGGAAGTGAACTCAGCCGGACCCTTCTACTTCGTGGACTAAGATTTAAGTCATGGTAGCAGCCATTAGCAAAGGAGAAATACTGGCCCAACTCTGCTATCTGACATACCCATAGGAGCTACAGAAAGCTTAGGTCAGACTCCTCAGATAATACAGCTGAACTATAGAGGAACAAGAAGCTTGTGCCACCTATAGCCTGTTTAAACAGAGTAGAGGTGTGTGCTACAGAAAGAAATGACCTAAATGCCCACTGATGAATGATTAAAGATAATGTACTGCATTCGTGATGAAATATATAAATGAGCTTTTAAAAAATTTCTGCTGCGGGCTGGGAATTTAGCTCAAGTGGTACCACCCAACCTTGGATGCACAAGGGCCCCAGTTCAATCCCCGGTACTGCAGAAAATAAAAAAATAAAAATCTGTTGTATGTGACAATATGGATGAACCTGGAAGGGATTGTACTGTACTCATATGAAGTATCTAAAATAGTCAGATCTGTGGCAAAAAGATACAGTGTAGTTGCAAGGAGTGGGGACGGGAAAGTGAGGAATTGCTATTCAATGGTATAAAATTTCAGTTACAATAGATGAATGAGGTCTAGAGATTGGACATACAACATTGAATTTATAACTACCATATTTTTTTTTAGATTCCAAATTTTGCTAGGAAGTAGATTTCATGTGGTTGCATCACAAAAATAAATAACATTTTTAAATTTGAATTTTTATTGGTACATTATATATACCCATTATGATCACATACAATAATGAGAATTTGTACTAGCATATGACACAATTTAATTCTCATTTTTCCCATTCCTCCACTCAACCTACAACCCCCAGCCCCATACCTACTTAAGCTGTTTTGCTTTTAATTACCATCATATTTCTTCTTCCCCTTGTTACTTACCCCTATGTCCCTTTTCCCTTTGAATATTTTCTATTTCACAGTATCTACCATATATTCTAGAGCTCATTTATATCTTCAGTTTCTCATACCAGAGAAAAGATATGATATTTACAGACCTATGACCTATTGCACTTATGAGTATGTCTTGAAGGTACATTCATTTGACAATAAATGACTCAAATTTATCATTCTTTATGGCAGAGTAATATTCCTTTTTTTCTTCTTTTTTGAGACAGGGTCTCGCTTTGTAGTTCAGGCTGGCCCTGAGCTCACTATGTAGCCCAGGCAAGCCTCAAACTCAGCAATCCTCCTGTCTCTGCCTCCCGAGTGCTGGGATTACAGGCATGAGCCACCACATCCGGCACTGTGGTATGTGGTACTAATTGCTAGTGGGTGTGAGTCACCACACCCAACATTGTATGTGGTTACCAGGATCGAGCTCAGGACCCTGTGCTTGTGAGGCAGGCACTGGAACCACTGAGCTAAATCTCCGGCCCAATATTCCATTTTATAGAAAACCCACATCTTCTTAATCCAGTCTCTAGTTGATGGGCATTTGGATTGTCACCAAGATTTCTCTATCATGAACTGAGCTGCTATAAACATGGGTGCACATATGACACTGTGATATGAATCTTGTAATTTTTTCATGTACGTACTTAGCAGGGGAAGAGCAGGGTCAAACGGGATCTCTAATCCAAGCTTTTTTATCCACACTAATCAAAGAAATAACATTCTAAACAAGTCCCCTCTTAGGCCTTGTCTCCAGAGGTTAGAGGAGGCTTTACCTGGTAACAGACTGAGTCACTGGTGGTTCACTACATGGAGTCTATAATTTGAAGTTTTTCCAGGACTCACTAGTTTACTGGTGAGAATAAAGGTGAATAATGCAATCTTTCTCTTTTTCTATCTTGTTCATTAGAACAAGGAACTGGACCCCCTGAAAATTCTTCTTTTCTCACTTCTTTACTTGCCTACAACAAAACATGGGCTTGAAACACAGCTTTGCTTGTGTCTGTTGACTTTAAGACTGCAGATTCAATCTCATATCTCATAAGATCCTGATATATCAGATCCTATTGGCCTAATTAATTTATAATGAAGACTGTAATTGCTATAGGGATGAGGGAAAAAAACCCCACAGTTTCTCTAATATATTCTCTCTCTAAAGCTGAGTGACATGGGAACCAAATAATGTTCGGGTGATTCCTTGGGGAGCTTGAGATTGAGGCCAAGGGAAGCCACACATTCCCTGGTAAGTCAGGGCGGGCTGTTGCATCAGATTCCACAAACAGACCTTTCAGCTGTCAGAGTAGGATGGAGTGGAAAGAGATAGTTAATCCTGTGTCCTTGGTTTCTTTCTTAGCTTCCTGGCTTCTATCACGCACTGCATGTGCCTCTTTGCCCATCTGCTACTGCTTTCTTGTCTCTGGAAGATACTTCACATGATTGTAGCCT
>PVIC010006694.1:15779-53462 GCA_004025085.1 Thryonomys swinderianus
GCTGGCCCTGAGCTCACTATGGTGCCCAGGCAAGCCGCCGCGAACTCAGCAATCCTCCTGTCTCTGCCTCCCGAGTGCTGGGATTACAGGCGTGAGCCACCACGCCCAGCATTATATGTGGTTACCGGGGATTGAACTCAGGTCCTTGCGCTTGCAAGGCAGGCACCGGAACCACTGAGCTAACCCTCCGGCCCATAATAAATTACTTTTCTAGGCAATTCTGAGGCACACTGCACATTATTCTTTATGAGATCTTAATACAGTGGAGCCTTCATTGTCCACATCACTGACCAACCCAAATCTGTGGACTCATTTCCTTGTTTTCTTTCATTTCTCTCTGTCCTCAGTTCCCAGTCTGAGATCATGTATCTGCAACAAGGCCTGCCTCATATTCTTGCTTTTGGAAAATGATGAGGGCATAGTAGCCTTTCAGATTGGGAATTGATCAAGGGAGAGTAGGGCCCAAGAGCGCTTGAGCAGGCTGGAAATACCAACAAACTCAGGTTAGGTCTGCTGGAGACTCACTGTCACCATCCAAGGGTTTCCAAGACAGTATTAAAACATAGTTTTACATGAGCATAAAATAACCCGAGGTCCAACACAGCATAATCTGAAGTCCCTATGTAACATCTTCAGTTGTACTAGTGCCGGCAGGAAAGCAGGGTAGGATGTGAATTCATCCTCCTTCCTCTCACTTGTGAGCATCTGTCCTTTCACTGACACTGGGAGTGGTCCTCAGGTGCAGTTAGAATTATATCCTGAAGCAAAATACAAAAGTACTCTGTGACTAATGGCCAGAGAGTTCCCAACTGCTTTAGCAGTGTGGTGCGAAGCAGATCAGAAAGAAGGTTCAAGGTAGCAGATGTGAGAGATAAGAAAAGCCTACCACGAAAGGTCGTGCCTTCAATAAAGCAGTATAGGAAGCCTGACAAGAGGGACTCTCAAATGAGAGGCGTCTTGAAGAATCTGGGGGCATCACAAGTGGACGCAAATCCCAGGAGGTGGGAGACAGATCCCGTGAAGAGTCAGTGATCTGGTTCACCAGTGAAACTTTAAGGTCCAGTGGTTTGGAGCACACTGTCTCATCCCCTTTCAGACAGAGGGCAAGAGATTCCACTCCCTTTCCCTGATGTTACGAAAGAAACTTACTGCTTGGGAAGATTCTGGCACTGGGAAGCAGGGTAGCTTCAACCCATTTATCAGGTGACTCAACTGTTTCCAGTTTTGAAAGATTCTCAGAGCAAAATAGAGCTATGCGGCAGACCCAGCTGCATTGCAAATTGCTGTGTTGCTCATAGCATATGACTCAGCAAGTCTGGTGGTTCTAAGAGGTGGCCTTGAACAAGGGTGCTGCGTAGAGATCTGGAGTACTCCAAATTCAAAAATCAGTGCAGATCTTTGAAATTCTGGAGCGAGGCTGCACCTCCTGCAGCTGAGAATTACTTACCACTGGAACAGCACTGTACTGCTGGGTCCCTGATGTGTGTCGAAAAGTGTCCTCTGTGTCTTGAGCATTATCAGACCCATCCACTGAGGGGGTGCCCACCATTATCTGTGAATTACAGGTGCATTCTGTCTCCAGGCCAGGCAGGTGTGCCACCACTCCATCCTACCCTGAAAATGGCTCACCTGAGACCATCCTTGAACAGGGCTAGAAGCACAAACAGGAACTCAGACACTGACCTCACTTACTTCTGTTATACTTACACCTCAACTTGAAGCTGTGGGCTCTGGGAAGTTTCTTCTCATGACCAATTTAGAGAAAATAAAAACTTGGTCAGTTTCTTGGTGGGTGGCTATAATTCACTGGTAGAGGAAAATGTACATTACCACCATTCTTCAGCCTCACTCAGGGGAGTGGTCTGAGAGAATGTGACAAAAGAAAATATTCCTAGAGGGCAGGAGAAAGAATATTTTGGTTATTCACTTTGAATACAGGGAAAATTCTTAGAGTATAGAAGCAAAGGCAGATATCTGGCCTATGATGTGTGGCTTGGATCTTGGGGGGACCTGGAAGAGGAAGCAAAGACACAAGGAAATTTGGAGAAGAGGTGCACAAATGATCTTGTGGCACTAGCAATGAAATATTAACATCTCTAGTGCCACCAGAGAGCATGACAGAGGGGAAGATGTCCTTTATATGGAACTTCCTTATGGGGTCAGCCACCCTCTGTTCACAGCTCCCAGTGCTTGAGCACCATCCTATGAACAGAATAGTCAAAAAGATGGGCACAGAGGCCAAGCACAGACTACACAGCATGGGTTTCCCGGTACCATGGCGCTTAACTGCCATCACTTCCTGGAATGGGCAGAGTAAGTCTACAGCACCCACCTGCTCCCATGTGGTTGACCTGACAAAGTACCTTCTCTCAAGGACCAGCCAGTCATTGGGGAAAGGTGGGTACCCACACTGGATCGATCATTTGCTTACTCTGCCCTCTGTCTCTGGCAGCATCCCTATCTAAGGGCTTAAAGGGTTCATCATCTACTAGAAGTAGATCCCACACAGTAATGCTTCTAACCACAAGTCCTGTGTTAACGTAAAGAAAATGCAACCGTGGTTACATCTGCTGTACTGTTCTTGCCGTATACTATGTCATATCAGTGTAGAGTGTGGGAGAGTCCGATTCAACGTCTCCCTCAAGGGATACTCATCGTGGATGCCCTCCTCCTCCAGGTGGTGTATACTCCAAGCCACTGGCTAGCCACCAACAGTAAGAATACATAAGTCAGAAAGCTGTGGGATCTGGGATTCAAATCTCCAGCAATTGTAGGAGCTTGGTGTGAGGAGAGGAGACATTCTTTTGCTCAAGACACTTGATAGGATCCATGGACCTTGAAAACAGGTGTGTCCTTTGGTCATTTTGGGTTTCTCATGCTGGTGGAGTTCTAGGGTTGGCAGGCATAACCATGAAGATCCAAGGCTGTTATTGCACAATACAAGGGCTTATCTGAAAGCTGTTTCTTGATTACAGTTTAACTATAGCTATAAATGGCAAAATGCAGTAAACACTGCCTGCTAAGGATTCTCTTGGGGTTGAGGGTCTGAGTCACACCTCGAAGTAAGTAACCTTGACTGTCCAAGTGCCAAACAGATATGAAGGAATCTGGAGGGGAAGTGGAGTAGAAGATAATGATTATGGGCTATAACATGTGATCTTGAAAAGAGGCTAGGTCTATAGCTTACCCAACACATGTCCTTACATTGCTCTTGTTAGTGAGCTTTACCTACTGGCAACTCGAAGGCTTTTCAATACACTGGAGTCAGTAAAAGACTTATGGATCTGAATGCACTTGACTGTAGCAGACACCACTTGCACCCAGCCTCACAATGACAGGCCCAGCCTTTCATCCAGTCATTGTCATGGTAACTGATCAGCTCAGATGTAACTGGAGGGTATTTTATCTCAACTACACTCTGGGCTTCTCATTTCTCTGCTCCAGGGTTTCTCTGACTTCAAGGCAGGAGAGACTTGAGCAAACCTAGGTTTACAGGGGGGAACAAATACACTATAGTGGAGTCCTTTACCTGTGGGAACTTGAAGCTGCTTGGGGGACATGGCTCTTTCTTTTGGACATGAGGCACAAAATGCACAGTACTTCAGTACTTGCAAGCTAGTTTCAGGGACTAGGACTATTCTTATATTTTCTCTGTGTCTTTTGCTGCGTTTTCATTAAATCTCTGTTAACAGGCTGAATTATGTCTTCTTGCCCACCCATCCAGCCATGACTGTATTTGAACAAAGTGTCTTTAGGAATGTAATTAAAATCCAATGTGGTGAAGAGAGAGGTGCCCTAGTCCTTTAGCCCTAATGTCCATATAAAAAGGAGCTCTCTATTCATGCCCCCAGAGGACAGATTGTGGGAAGACCAGCCAGAAAGAACTATGCACAAACCAGAAGGCATTCTCTCCGGACGCCTTACCCTTGAGTTTGAACTTCCAGTCTCCAGAATGAGAGGAAATACATCCCTATTCTTTAAGTAACTCACTGAGCACTATTGTATTGTGGCAGTTCAGGCTAATACACCTTCCCTACAACCTTCCAGCCAAACAGCTTTCTCTCCCGTTATGTCAAGGCTACATGTTGCCCTACTAAGGTTTTATTTTAATAAATATATTTGCGTTCCTACTATTTGTGGTCTTGTCTTTTTTTTTTTAAACGTGTATCTTCCTATGATTCTGATTTTTTTCATTCTTTTCACAGTGATTCTTTTACTTAAGATCATTCTGTTACTGTAAATGTACCAGTTGTGAATTCCTGCTCCCAACACTGATGTTGATTTTGCGGCTGTCTCTTTTTAGGCTTAGGCTTCTTTGCATACTTCAGGGTGTCTTGGAGAGGGTTTTGTGAAGTCAAGTCAGATCATATTGATGAAAAGGGGTCTGCAAACTCTAAGTGCTGTGCACTTGTCAGTGTTTCCTATCACGCACAGAATGATCCTGAGTGTTGGGACCCCACTGGCTCCCTCCAACATGGTGCCTACTTTGCTCAAGATGGCGTTTTTCCAGTTGTAAACGTTACTTCTCACACCAGGCCCAGGAGGCTTCCTTGTCAGGGAGTTAAAAGGAATTTCTGCCTCAAAGCTGAGTCAACCTTGGACTACCGCCCCAAGCTCTGTACTCAGATACCCCGAGTCTGTACCAAAACACCAGCCCTTGCTGACCATAGATGGTCCTTGAGGAGCAGAGCCACACAAGGACAGGGGCTGGGAACTGACATGGAGCAGGCAAAACCCCTCTCCACCACGGCTTTAAAGTCATGGGTTGAAATGTTAGCCATGATGAGCACCAAGCGGGCCTGGATCTTACAAGGCTGCATCACAATTCAGCAAAACAGAGCTTGAGATGTTGCCAGACTAGAAGAAGAGGCAGAAAATTCCCTGAGGAGACACAGTTTCCGTGGCAGAACTGAATGTGGAGCTGGCTGTTCTGAGCCAGGGAACTGGATGACAATCTTTAAGAAAAATCCAGTTCTGCATTGGGGCTTTAGGTATTAAGAACAGACTACGGATAATAGCTCCAGAACATCATTGAAGTTCCCGTTCTGGGTGGCTGTCCAGGCCTTTCTTGTCCCAGCCCAGCCTTAGCTACAACGGCCTATATAAAGCTGATTCGTGGTGCCGACACTGGTGATGGAGAGGAATAAATTTATTTCATATTTGCTCTACACACCCCACAGCAATCTTATGGACTAGAACACTATTGTACGCCCCTTTTAGCAAGTAGGAAACTGAACAGAAGAGCAGTTCCATAGCTAGTGAGAAGAAAATATCATTGGACCCTAGGAAATCTGGTTTCTCTGCTTGCGTTCTCAAGTGCTTAGTGACATGTTTTGTAGAGCGCGTGCATTCGAGTCCGTGGATTCTGAGTGCCCCTTAGTTGTACTCCTACTCCTCGGGTTCTGGGCCCTGAGTGACTTTGTACTTTTGCTGTGGATATGACTAGATTTTTTCCTAATCCTGCTTTGGAATTTTAAAATTCCACATTCAACTGAGCTTCTCTCTAGGTCACTTCAGGTCACCGATGTTGTGTGCCAAAACTTGTTACTGAAAGTTGGTGATTAGTATGTTCTACTACATGAGCTTGGAGCCATTATTTTGTTTTAACGTTAAGGTTGTACATTTCAGACCTTTCAGTAATTAACATTGGCTTGTAGTTAGTTTTTACTTAGTTTTGGATTTGGTTTTGTTTTTTTCATATTAACATTCTCATGCATTGTCTTCTAATTTATATATTGTATCACTGAGAATATTTCACGTTCAGGAAAGCTTAACACTTTCAGGACGTGAACATTTTCTCATATGTCCTGCGCCTAGTTAATTGCTCCAGGTTGACCAAACACTTGATGGACTTTTCACTCCTGATACCAGGTCCTCACCACTGCTACGAACCTGCTTATGAACCCCTGTAATGCAGGTGTTTTCTCTTCTTTTTGGTAAACAGTCCAATAGACCCTTCTCTCCTGGTGGTGACTCTTATTTCTGAAGGTGATATCACACATGGGCATATCTAGTGCTTTGCTGATGACATAGACAGTGGTTCTAGATGCTCCTGGGACTTTTGTCTCTCTTCTGCTTTCTTTGCGTGGATTTTGGGTGCTGGTGGGCTCCACTTTGATAGTTCTAATAAATTCTCTCCTGCCAGAGTTGAGCTGGCCATTTCCTTGGAGCATCTGGATTTTTTCTTTTTTCTTTTTTTTACCATTTCTGCTGCTTCTTCATTCAAAGGAAATTTGCCCTTGTACAAGCTCGCTCAGACAGTCCTAGGTAAAGTCAGCTTTTACGCCCTTTACAGAAGAGCCTGGCGTCTTCGGTTGTAGAGTCTCCACACCCTCCCTGAAAACATGAGGACAGTTCCCTGGAGGCTGAATGAGGAGCAGCTACACAAAGAGCCGGATTCAGGACTAACTCCGTTCCAGGCCTTCTGAACTAGCAATTGCCGTGTTCAAACAGCACGAGTCTTCCTCTACCCATCTCTGCACTGCCTCTGTCTTGGCACTGTTCTACAGAGGCATGGCTCTCTGGCATTGTATTTGACGCGGAAGCTTAGTTCTGATGCTTCAGAAGCCCCACTATGTATTCAGAGACCTCTGTACCCTTTGCTATAGCTTTATCCTTAAAAATAGCCTTGTGGAGTTCTGTCCTGTAATCCAGCAGCCACTGTAGTATCAGCCTCACCATGCCATCTGTCACTCTCCTAGGGAGGGCTCAAGGTAAAGAAATACCAAATGTCATCATGGATAAAGAAATCTCCAAGACTTGCCTTTAGAATAGGTCTTACCCAAGTAGGAACACGACTGTGAATCTATGGCAGAGATATTTCCAGTGTCTTCTTGGGTATATTTCACATCTGCTACATCTAGTTTATATGCTAGTTGGCCAGGAAAAGGCTTTCCAAGGAACTCTGACAATGTCTTGAGTGATAAATAATTCCTAACTAAATCAGCATGTTATGCACATCAGAAACTCAACTGAATATGACAGTCCATGGGCAGATGCAAGAAACATGGGACTCACGTATGTCCCTTAGAAAACTCTTATGGATTGTATGTTGATGACAAAAGTGACCTGCGGTGAATTTCTGTGCTCTTCTCTGACTGTTGTATTACTGCCTGTCGTGGGTATGGGCATGAGGAAGACATCTTTACCTCTCTAAGGCTTTTGTGCCCCATCCAACCCTCTTCCTGGTACATACAGAGATTACTTCATTATAACAAAATTTTGGAATATGATTATCCCTTGTGTTTTCTGTTTTCTGTGATACTATCTTTTTTAAAAAATGAAATCTCTAGTTCTAAAAGTGTGTTGGAAAGTCTCTTCCACAACAATTTCTTACATGGCTAAATATTAGGAAGGGGTAACAGTAGGCAGTGGCCCCAAGTGAAGGTCAGGTGAAGTGTATAATCTCCCTAAGATTTACAAGGGAAGCCTATTAGAAAGTCTAAGAAGACCTTCAAATTGCTGGGGGGCATTAGCAAAATTATAGTTGAGATGATTTTCCCGAATTTCTCGTAAACATTTCATCTTTTAAATCCTTTGTTCCTACCTCATCTCCTAGGAAAATGCCTCTGCTTTTGAAGATGTAGAGCAAATGAAGGGAAATGCAGCCCTTTTTGACTTGAGTCAAAGAGAGAGCAAGGTGAAGGTAGGGGGTAATCCTGTCCTAGGCAAGGAGAAAGGTGACCAGCAAAGCAGAGCTAACAAGGCTGAAATCTGCACCCAGAGGAAGAGACAAAGAGCAATGAAAGATTCAATCCAAGCAAAACCAGGGAGAGCTGTAGTTCAGAGTGAGGCCGATCACATGGGTGGAGAAAGGAGGGGCCTTCGGATGGCACCCATCTGTCACCATGGACAGAGACAGAGCCTGTGTCATTAGGTAGAAACATTCTGAACTGCTGGGGGATGGGCCATGCTGTCTCTGTGACGCTGTGGGGTGGAGGGCAGGGTTGACATAAAGTGGAAAGCAATGGTGAGGTTGGTATAGGTCCAGCGAATGCATATCCCGACTCTGCTACTTGCCTTCTACAATCCTGTTCTAGGCAAGGCGAGTGTGAATACTGCTCCCGCAGCCAGCAGACACAAGTCATCATGGAAGTGGCGTAGCAGAGTGTTTAAGATCACAAGTTCAGAGTCGGGCCTACAGCTTAGACACTGGCTCTGCCTCTGCTGGTGGGTGGCCTAGTGACCGGAGGCAGAGTGCTCTGTGAAACAACTCCCTTCGTTTGAAAATAATACATCTCTTGAAGGATTTTTATGAGGAATCTATAAAAGGGTTTTATGAGGACTGTATAAGATATCTACAACAGGGCCTGGCACATAATTTATGCTCAACAGAATAGTTCCACTGATAATAAAATAAAATGTTTCATATGTGAATTCAACAATGATCAAACCAGTACTGTCTTTCTTAGAATTTCCTGCTCCTCATGTGAGAAGTTAATTCTACCCAGACAGTGGTTTAGTCTTGGTACCCGGTTCTTGGGAAGTAACTCTCGGGACTTCCTGAGTGATACGAGTGCCACTGTCACTTGGGGTGAGCCCTCTCAGCACACCCAACAGGGTAAATTGAGCAGATGACCCAGCATGAGGCTGCCATAGCAGAAGGACCAGCCCTGAGATTTGAGGGCAGGAGTTTTGAGTAGCTCCGGCAGATGATCCAGTCAATCAAGCCTGTGCAATGAAGTTCTGGTGGAACTGTGGACACTGAGGTCAGGTGGTTGGCTAACTTTCTGGGTGGACACATCCTTCTGCACATACAAAGGTAGCAGGGGCCAGAGGACAAGGATGCTTTGTTCCCTTCTAGCTCCCAAATGTGCCTATGTGCCTTTTCATATGGCTGGTTCTGATTTCCAGCTATTAAAACTGTAATACTAGGTTCAGTGCTTTCTTGAGTTTCTGTGAGTCATGCTAGCAAGTCATTAAGCCTGAGATTGTCCCTGAGGGTGGCTAACTTTGAAGCTGGCTGGTCTGAAGTGAGATGTCCCTGGGATTTATGAACTTTGTAGCTGGTGTCAGAAATCTTGGACAGACTTGTATCTTTGGCCCCAGCTTTGGTCGACTGTGGACACTTGTTGATCCAGTAATAGTCTCAGAGTTCTGCTTGAGGTGATATTCAGGCAGGTACTAGATCAGTCAGAATCAAGAGAGAAATAAATATATGTTTTATCATCGAGAGTTCAGGTTTTGTTGGTTTGTTTTGTTACCATTGCCTGACCCATCATCAGTCTGATCAGTGAACTCTGCCTCTTGGGTTGTTGTCTGTTCAGCCCCCTGTTCAGCTCTTAGCTGTGACTAAAGCAAGATAGAAAATAGGATTAGAATTTGGTTTTGGTTATATTGAAATCAACGGGAAGAGGCAAAGTTTTTGTTTTGGTTATGGTTCAGGTATTTGTAATCAAGTTTGAGAAAAACCTATGTCCGATTTACTACATGCTTTTGGGGAAACCAACTGTGGAACAACCTTGACTTACTGACTCTTCATCTAGATAATTCATTGTGTGGCAGGTATTCTGTAGGAAACTTAGCAGAATTCATAACCTCTACCTACCAGTTCCAATAGCACTCCCCTAAAATTGATACAGTCCAAAATGGCCCTTGTCATTGCTGATGGCTCTTGGGAGCAGCGTCCCATCATGCCCCAGCAGAGATCACAGGCACAGATCAAAGAACACGAGGTGAGAGATGGAGGGCTGGGCTTGCTCCCTGCTTCTGCTACTTAACATCTCCTTGATTATGGGTACTCCATGCTACAGGAGCTTTAGTGTCCTTATCTACAGAACTGGACTAAAAACGATTGTTCAGAACATTTCTAGGTTCATGTGCATATGATTTCCTAAGCTGTAAAGCATTGCACCTATTTAAGTTCTTTCAAGTGAGTTCCATAGCAAAAAATGTTTTCAGTAGGGAAAAATTTATCCATCACGATTTTCTGTCACGAGGTGATCTGGGAGAGAGGATGCATAGATCTTCTGAGTCAATCTATCTAGTCAATAAAAGCTGATGTCACGTGGCCTCACTTCCAGAGACATAATATTTCTATCGAGTACTTTCCTTCTCAGTTTCCATCTCCCCCTGTTGAGGCTGATGCCTAATTTTGACACATCTCTTACCCCTGTCACCTGAGAAAGCTGGAGGCATCACCAAGGTTGTCAGACCTGGATTTTACTTGTTTTACTTGTTTACACTTCAGTGAGCAGAATGATTTCAAGCAGTCTTAAGGCATCTGTTTCTCCCTTTCTAAAAACATCAAACCTCAACGCTTTTGATTTTTGCCCCCAGCCACATGCAAAGGCTAAAATGTAATTTTATGGGTAGGTTGAAGGATAAGCCAGCAAAAGCTAATACTGGCTTACACTTTCCTTATGAACTGCATCTTAGCAGCTTCATTAATTTACACCCCCCAACGTTTTACTTCTTGTTACCATTGTCAGCGCTTGGTATTGCATTCTCTTTAATTTTAATAACTCCAATGGGTGTATGTTGGTATTTACTGGGTTTCAATAAAGTAATCTCAGATGCATGTTACCTAAGATTAACTGAATATTAAGCCTTAACTAAACAATATAATGCAAAACTTTTGAGAATTATCATGATGATCTGTAAAGAGAAGCGAACACACACTTATTAAGCACCTACTACCCATTCAATGTGACACCAGGTGTTCTGCTCACACTATTATATTAAATGCTTCCAAATATCTCATGCATAAGCTTTACTTTTTCCCCACTTTTCAGAGGAAGGAACAGATGTTAAACACATTTAATAATTTACTCCAAGTCTTATTATATTTATGAAGATTTGTCTCATGCCATACCATGTAGGTGGCTGTGGACTTTTCCCAGTACTGGATTTGATTTTGAGAATTACATATGTTTTTATATGTTTTATCAGTACATACTTACAATATATGCACTTTATAGTCATCTTGGGGAGTGGGTACTTGTACATAATATAACTCCGCTCTACATTCTGACACCCTCACCCTTCCGTCTTGCTTCTCTCTCACCTGCTCTAAATTCTCTCTCTCCATTTTTGTTCTTGTTGATAGTATTACCCTTTTCTCATGTTTATGACATGGCGTTATTAGGTGCCCATACCTGGCATATCTTGAGAGAACATATACAGAGTGTATAGTGGGCATGGGAGACAGGAGAAGTTCAGGGAGCTGCTAAGCATACTTTGGACTTTCTGGTGGGAGAATGGGACTGAGCCTGGGCTCCTGACCTGCAGGTCAGTACTGACTTCAACTGGCTCTAGATTTCTCTGCAGATACTTCAAACCCAAGTGTTAAGTTCTACTGCACATTACAAGATGTTTTCTACAGGGGAGAATCATCCTTCATCATCTCTACTTGCTCCCCCAGTGCTTCCTATCCATGAACTCTCGGTCCACGTAGCCTGAGAAAAAGAGGCCAAAAGTATTTATGGTTCTGGATTAAGTGACTGGTGCTAGGACCACTTCAATGACTAGTTCAAGATCACAGCGTGAAAGGAACCAGAGCAAAAGCCCCAGAGTCTGGCCCTTTCAGCTACAGGTGTATTGTAAAATAATCAGATGTGATATATTTTCTTGAGGGTCTTTCACGGTGTGTCTAGATCTGATTACCTGAATACTGTTCTATTTTATTGAAGCTGGCATTGGCTACAGTAAGAAAGAAACGATGCGGTTTAATGATATTGTTGGTAGTGGACTTTTCCAGAACTTACAGCGTGGCCAGGGCTAGGCTGACACAGCACCCACACATCCTGATAGCAACCTTGAGAGGAAACTGCTTTCTAGCTGAGCAAGGTGAGTATTCCGGGGTGAACTCTCATCCAAGAGCACCAGATGGGAAATATAGGCTGTGTAACACATTAACCGCTATGTTTGTCAGCTTGCTACTCAGGTTTCCTTTGAGAAAAACAAAGAAGAAATGGTTTATTTTGGCTCATGGTTTCACATGACTCATTCCATGGTCATTTGGGTCTATTGCTTCTGGGCCCAAGGTCAGGCAAAATATCATAGAGTGGAATGCATTTTGAATAAACCCATCTCACCTCACGATGGCTATGAGGCAGAGAGAGGGAAAGAGCCAGAAAGGAGATATGGTTCCCAAAGTCATGTCTCCGTTACCTGTTCCCTTAACCTGGGCCTTGTGTCCAGATAGCCCAACTAGAACAAATGGATTAATCCACTGATAAAGTTAGTACCTTCAAGATCCAACCACTTTCCAAGGCAGTCATTTGGCTTTTGATTTCAGATGTAAACCGAGTCAGTTACACAGGCTTCTTTCTTACAGACATGAAACTAGACAGTGTGAAACCGAAATCTTTAAAGGTAAATCAGTCAGGTCACCACCCCACAACACATTCAGCGACAACCCATGCTGCCAACCACAGGTGGCAGGGCTCAGTGTGACCCCCCCTGGCTTCCCTCGTCCTCTCATCCACATTCAGGTCTGGCTGTGCGGGCCTTTCCGCTCCTCCTCAGACCTATGCAGTTCGTTCCCATCCTGGTATCTTCGTCCAGTTCTTCAGGGACCCTCCCCTCCCATCACTCAGATCCCTGCACCGTGGGCCTTCCTTCCAGGTGGCACGTGTCACAGTGGCCTGCATCGCGCTGAGCTACCTGCTGTTTTCATTGCATTCACAAACAACTGACATCGTGCCACGTATTTATTGGTTTATTGCTCGTTTCACTCACCTCTCCTGCCCTTTAATAGAAGCTTCATGAATTTGTCATTCTTACACAGCCTCCTGCGTACGAAGAGCAGTCTCTGGCCCCTGGTAAGTGCTTCCTTCATGTTTGCCAAATGGGTGAATAAATCTTCTGGGATTGCTTTCCTCTCAGAGCCGCGACACTGCTCAAGTTGATTTGTATTAAGTTCCTTCTAATTTACTGTATTTATAACACATTTATATACCCATATGGGTTTCATGCAAACTGATATGTTCGAAATTTTCACATGAATGACATAGTATGATGCATAACCTTTTGCAGCTCGCTTTTATTTTCTGATCCCAAGATGTTTCATTGATTAATCCATGTTGATACTTACAGTTCTGGTACATTGAACAGTTATACAATGATTTGCCAAATGAATGAACAATGATTGATTTATCCACTTCCTTATTGGGCTGAAGTGAATTTGTTTTCTTTTTCTTTTTGGAGGGGTGAGGGGGAGTCTCTTTATATATATTTTTGAAATTTCCTCTGAGTTAGATGCATGGAAGTGGAAGCACTGTCCAATATGTTTTGTACAATGTCAGCTTTACCAAGTAAAGTTAAATCAAGTTGACCCAGACTGTTCAGAGCACTGCACAAAGTGCAGGAATTTTATTCCTAATGTTTTGATCAATATTTGCAGTCATGGTTTTTTATTTTTACCAATCTGACAGGTACTTTATTTTTGTTTAACCTCTCAAATTATCACCAATAGTTTACCTTTTTCCCATATATTATTGGTCATTCAAGTCTCTTTCCTTTTGAGTTATTTGTTTGTGCATTTGCATCATTTTCTTTTAAGTCATTAGTCTATTTATTAGTGTGTGATTGAGTTCTTTAGGAGTTTTTTATAAAATATTTTATGATTTATTCACATTGGAGTTATTATTACACAGTGTAATTCTCATTTCCATTATTTATGATATATTTCAATCTACATATGTTGTAAATTTGATGTACCAGTTCCCTTTTTATTTGATTTGTTCTTATGTATTTTAAAGAAATTTCTCTGATGTTATACAGTGTTCTATATTTTGTTTTAAAGTTTAGAGTTTGCTTTCCGTGCTTTTATTTTTGATATAGTAGGAGATCGGGTCTAATTTTATTTTATTTTTGTTTAGAGAGCTATAAAGGGCCAGTTTCACTTTATAATTTAATATTTTTGAAGAGATATTTCTGAATATAGTCTGAGGATTAGAGTAATGCTATAAAGCACACACTAAGTAGTCTTGTTCCTACCCTTTGCCTGTCTGTTCTCATCTTTCCATTCAAACAATAATTATTAAATATTGAATGGAGAACCATGCAAAATAAAGGAAATAAGAGTAGAGTCATACTTCTTTCTATTGTACAAATATTACACTCATACACACTCTGCACCTTTGTGTTTTTCAAATAGCTATTTGTCCTGGAGCTCTTCTGCATGAGTGTATGGGGAGCTTTCCACCCCTCTTGGTAACAAACTAGTCTTTTATTTTGTGGAGCTATCAGAATGCATTTCACTGATTTCCTGGAGATGGGCATTTAGGCTATCTCCAGCCTTCTCTCATTATCACTAGCTATGCTACAATAAATGACCTTCCCACACATCATTTCATCTGTGATAAATTCCCAGAAGTGGGAGGTCTGGGGGAAGGGCCTATGCATATGTATTTGAAATTATGATAGATAGTGCAATTAGCCTCCTCAGCTGTGGGAGCATTCCACCTTCTATCAGAACTGTACAGAGTATCTCTTTCTGCATAGGCTTGTCAATAGTAGGTTGTCAATCTTATACATTTTTGACAGGTGAGAAATGGTTTCAAGGGTGCTTTTGCATATTTTATTTCCCATTTTAAATTGAGTTATAATAAGAATTGAGTGCATAAGTCTAAACTCTATGGTTACATGACATGATATATGTATACATTTTTCATATGCACATGTGTTATGTATTTATTTCCCACTCCGTTAAATATCGGGCATTTGCACTATACTAGGTGGCTCTCACATGCCTGCCTCAATCAATACA
Source organism: Thryonomys swinderianus (assembly GCA_004025085.1). NCBI lineage: Eukaryota > Metazoa > Chordata > Mammalia > Rodentia > Thryonomyidae > Thryonomys > Thryonomys swinderianus. The sequence continues at coordinate 30,493 of PVIC010006694.1, forward strand.
ATCCCATCAAAGGAAAGAAGTATTTAGATTTCTAGCTTCACATCTCCGTTGCACCTGGTCTTGATGAATATGTTTATTTGTGTAAGATATCTCCTATTTATATCATGTCTGTTAATATCCATTGTATGAACAAACCACCATTTATTTAACCATTCTTGTTGGTGGATATTTTGGTAATTTCCAGTTTAGAACATTATGGAAGATGCTATGAGAATTTTTATATGTGGGTTTTGGTGAGACAAATGCTCTTTTTTGTCAGGTATATGCCTAAGAATGAGTTAGAAATGCTATTCTTAGTTTTAGAGATACTACCAAAAAGTATTAAAGTAGTTGTCGAGAAGTGTGTGTTCTGAGGTCTCGCTCCTGCTGGTCCGTGTTCCATGCATGAGGTTACTGGTCAAGGATGATGGGAAGTTTTAGAATAATAGCATTAATGAGAGTAGTAACAGTGTCTGTGCTTGGTCTCTGCCAGCCAGCTTCCTCGGGGAGGTGTGGAGAAGGCAGCTGTCCTGGGCCACCAGTGGGCAGTTGATAGAAAAAAATGAACTCTGAGCTTAGCAAACTTGGATCACTGAGGCTGCATAGTAAATACGCTTGCCCTTTGCTCTGGAAAGACAAACATTTCCAAGGCTTGTTATACAAATATTCTAGAAAAGACAGGGACTAGGGATTGAAGCCAGGGCCTTAAAGCGATGAAGGAAGTGCTTTGCCACTCAGCACCCCCAGCCTTGTGTAGCCTGGCTTAGTCTAGCAGCCCTTCTTCTGGGCACCATTACATGTTCAGCAGAAGTAAAGTTAAAGAACATGGTTATCTTTTTTTCTGACTTCAGAAAGTAAATATCCAGTTTTCTTGGTTACATATCCTTTGTATTCTATAGTTCTACAGCTTTGTTTTTGAACCAAGAATATTCCTGTTACTTCTATTTCTTTTTAATTTATTAAGAAGATTGAATGTTGAATTTATCAAAAACTTTTCTACCTCTGCTAAAAGTGATCATCTGATTTTTCTCCCCTCAATGTAAATTTATATATACATATACACTAATATATATTGTATATATATATATACATGATATACATATTAGTTTTAAAAGTAATATATACATATATTGTCATATACATGTATATATGCATATATATGTATGCATATATTAGTTTTAAGGTCAATAGGATCCAAAGATGAGTTGAGAGATGTTTTCCAGTTTTCCTAAGAGCATTATGTCCAGAACAAGATATCATATTTCACAAGACTCCTCTACCTTCAACTAAATTATCAAATTGTGTTATTAATCTGATCAATCTGATATTTAAGATATATTTACTTAATATAAAACTGTGACAATACCATACACACATAGAACTTGAATCCCTCAACTCCTCATGAAAATAGTATTTCTTTTTAACATTTTCAAAGATACTAAGGGTTCTAGAAACCTGTGAGACAACTGTTGCCCAGTGCTGGAAGTTTTCAGTTTTCCACGGATTATCCTTCATGTGAATTTTCACCCTTCTCCACTTAGCTCTGCTGCCATCTGCTTGATATGTCTCTACAGTGAGACCCCTGACACTGAGAGACTTCTGCATCTCACAGCACGCTGGCAGCTTTAGAATAATTTTGAATGTGAAATTGAGAGTGGCTGTCCTGCACAGAAGGTTAATAGTAAATCTGGAACAGATGCTAAGTAATTTGTTGAACAAAAGCCATTTTATATGGTGGTAGTGATTATTCTTTTTTATTTATGCATCATGGTTCAGGTCTAATGTTCTCTGTAGTAGAAGTATACTACAGCTTTGTATTGTTTTAGCTCTCAAAACATTGTTCAGTGTTCTCAGAAACTTTCTCTGACCTTCAAGAGTGCATAAACTAAGTTTCTGTCATATATTTTCCTAACCCTGGCTAGTTACAATAGCAAAGTATCACCTCCATAAGGCATCAAATTTACTGTTTAATATTTCATTATGAACTGAAGGATGGCACCAAACAACTTACAAATGAAAAGCCTATGAGGAGAGTGTCCTCAAATCAATAGATACAGGTGCCTTATGTGATAGCCACTTTTTTTTTTTTTTTTTTGAGACAGGGTCTTGCTTTGTAGTTCAGGCTTGCCCTGAGCTCACTATGTAGCCCAGGCAAACCTTGAACTCAGCAATCCTCCTGCCTCTGCCTCCCAAGCGCTGGGATGACAGGCGTGAGCCACCACGCCCGGCACTGTGGTATGTGGTATTGATTGCTGGTGGGCGTGAGCCACCACGCCCAGCATTGTAAGTGGTTACCAGGATCGAACTCAGGACCTGGCAGAGGCAGGCGCTAGAACCACTGAGCTAAATCTCTGGCCCTGACATCCACTTTTGTGTCTATGTGATAGAAGATCCAGGAGGGTTAAGAAATATATCTATAGCATTACTTTTTCTTTGCATTGAGGTGGATACCTGATAATTATATCATAGGTCAGACCAACATATGGAAATATCAGAAAAAAGCACATTTGTAATCCAATAATCCCTTGACTCAAGCAGAATTGGATACAAATAACTTTTGAAAAGTATGATCACTGGCAATCTGTCAGAAAAAAACAAGCCTGATTCTCATTTTCTGCTCCTCCTATCTGAAGATATTAGAAGCCACCTATATCATACTTTTTTTTTTTTTTTGAGACAGGGTCTCGCTTTTGTAGTTCAGGCTGGCCCTGAGCTCACTATGTAGCCCAGGCAAGCCTCGAACTCAGCAATCCTCCTGTCTCTGTCTCCCGAGTGCTGGGATTACAGGCATGAGCCACCACGCCCGGCTATCATACTTTTGATACTAAAGATCTGCCTTCTTCTGGTATGTAGCGAAGTGAAAAATCTCTCCATATACTTGGTTGGTTATTCAATATGTCTATTTTGAGAATTATTTTTCAAATACATAGACCACTTAAAAATCAAGTTAGTCATCTTGTTACTGAGTTTTAGGACCTCCTGGTTTTGGAGTTTAGTTTCTTAATGTATATTTCACATATTCTCTTTTCTCTCTGATGATTGTTTCTTTTGTTGTGCTAAAACTTTTCAATTTGATATTTTCACTTGTACATTTTTATTTTGTTGCTGTTAACATTGGTGGCATTTACAAGAAATAATTTCTTGGACCAATGTCATGATGCTTCTTTTGTGTTTTTTTTTTTCCTAAAGATTTTATAGATGGATGTCTTAGGCTTATTGTGTAATCTACTTTGAAGTGATTTTGTGTATTTCAGTTTCATTATTTTTCATTTAACACCATTTATTGAAGAGACTTCTTCATTCTACTCTTTTTATTTTTTCTTTTTTAGCAACTTTACTGAGGATCAGTTGACTGTAAATCCTTGGGTTTATTTTTAGGCTCTTCTTTCTTTCTATTGGTTTATGTATATTTTAAGCCATCTTAATTTCTATGGCTTTGTAAAACATTGTGAAATTAGGAGGTGTGTTGTCTTTGGCTTTGTTTGTTTTACTCAAGATTATTTTTGATATTTAAGAGCTTTTGTAGCTGCATACAAATCCTAGGATTTTTGACTATTTTTCTGAAGAATGCCACTGGGATCTTGGCAGGGATTATATTAAATCTGAACATAACTCTGGACAGATGAATGTTTCAACAATATTAATTGTTTCATTTCATAAAAACAAGCGGCTCATTTTTTGTCTGAATTTCATTCATTCAATGATATATTTCTTTACACTCCTAAGATGCATATTATAACCCGCTGTCAGGAGCATAAGAACAAAACATAGAAAGGAACAATATTTTCAAAGAGTGTATCTTATAAATGATCGTACCTTTAATATACAAATACATGTAAAGAACAACTGTGAATCAAAGACCTTAACAGATACCTCACCGAAGAAGATATACAGGTGGCAAATAAATGTAGTAGATGATGTTGTCCATTACATGTCATCTAAGAAGGACAAATTAAAGTAATAATAGATAGCACAACACAACTGAGAATGAACACACTCTAGAGTCCTGAGAACACCAAATGCTGACAAAGATGTGCAGTGACAGAAACTTTCCTTCACTGACTGAGGGACAGAAAATGGCACAACGACTTTGAAAGGTGGGTTGAAAGATTCTTAAAAAATTAAACATATTCTTACCATACACGTGCAGCAGTTCTTTATTCAAAGGAGTTAAAAACTCAGAAACCTACGCACAAATGTTTAAAACAGCTTTATTTATAATTAGCAAAACTTAGAAGCAACCGTGGGTGGTGTCCTTCAGTAGGTGAATAGAAAACTGATACAAGAAGACAATGAAGTACTATTTAATAATAAAAAGAAAAGAGCTGTCTATGTGTAAAATGATTTACATGCGTATTCCTAGGTGAGGAAGCTACTCTGGAAAAGCTACATAGTACTGTAGAATTCAAACTACCTGACGATCTGGAAAAGGCAAATACATGAGACACAAAAGGATCAGTGATTTCTAAGGGTCAGTGGAGGGAAGGGATGAAGACTTGCAGCATGGATGAGATTTAAAGTAATGAAATTACCTTGTGTGTGCAGCTATGGCAGCTACATTTGTTGAGATCCATAAAATGTAAAACACCGAGAATAAAGGTGAACACTAATGTAAACTATGGTCTTTGGGTAGAAGGCACATGCCACTGAAAGATCATCAAGTAGAACAAATGGATGACTCTCACGGGGAATATTGGTAATGGGAGAGAATATACCTGTGTGCAGGGAGAGGACGTATGGGAACTCTCTGAACTTTCCTTTAGCTCTTACCATGAACCTAAATCTGCTCTAAAAGTAAAATGTATTTTAAAAGATAGCAGGTCTTGGCAAGGAAATGGATGAAATCAGGATTCTTGTACATCAGTGGCAGAAATATAAAATAGTGCAGGCACTATGGAAAAACAGAAGAGCTTTCTCTAAAAATTGCAAATGGAACTCTTATATATTCCAAGAATCCTATTTCTGAGTACATATCCAAATCCAAATAATTAAAATCAGGGTCTTGAAGATATATCTGTGGCTTCATTTTCATTGCAGCATTATTCACAGTAGCCAAGACAAGGAAACACTGAAATGAATGGACAGTGAAAATGTGGAACACACACACACACACACACACACACACACACACACACCCCAGGGATATTGAAATTCTCAGCTTTCCCCTCTCTGGGAGACAGTACCTACCATCACAAATTAAAGAGAAGGTGATTGTTGCTGGGAGTTGCAGAGATTTCAGTCTATGGCTGACTGGCTCCAAGGCAAAAGCATCATGATGGGCGTGCAGCAAAGGCGTCTAATTCAAGGCAATGTAGAGGAACAGTGCCGGAAGGGACAAGCCAGGGACCAGATAGAGACCCCAAGGTCATGCCTTTATTACTTACTCACACATACCCAGAATGTGTGTTTATCAATTCCTTAGGCATTTCTTTGTCCAATCAATCTGATATTGATAGTCACATACGCCCTTTACTAGTTCTGAATTGTTGGTATTTTTGTTAATCTTGGAATGTTTTGCTTACGTGGATCTTTCATCCTGGGCTATAAATGTCAGGGGGGGCGAAAATTATACTTAATTTATTCTATAGTAATTGCTTTCCAGAGTGAAAAATTTTATCTTGAAGTATTAACTTCCTTAGATATAGTTTTAAAAATAAGAAAAGTAATTATTTTGACTATGAATTTTTAAGCTTTAATTTTTAAAGTTTGTGTGTTGTATTCTACAAAAATGTTATTTATAATATAGATAGTTAAAAATTCTCTCATGGGGCCAGAGATTTAGCTCAGTGGTTCTGACGCAGGAGAGTTAAGGGCTAACTCCCCACCTGAAACGTGAGTTCGTGTTCTCTAAAAATCGAAGAATGAATTTTAGGAACGACGGAGGTTTGAGTAGGAAAATTTTTATTGAGAGAGAAAGCTTCTGCCTTAAGAGAGACAGAAGGGGGGCCCGGAAAGTGGGTAACCCCCCTACCTCACTTTTTAGAGGGCTTTTATGGAGCAAAGCCATGAGGTGAGGCAGGTCTGAAATAGGGGGCTACCAATAAGATTTGAAAGAAATGGGCAAACTGTGACTAACCAGTGGGTAAAGGGCAAGCATAGTTACTTCAGCAACCTTTTGCTTGAATAGGGTCCATTGAGAAATCAAACCCTAGAGGGTCTTGCTTGTCCAGAGACTCCTCCAGGTGGTTCAAGGTCCTGCCCATTATCTGGGGATTTTCAATTGTTGCATTCCAGGGAGGGGCTGGATCTGGATTTTGACATTTCATCCAGGGAGAGTGAGGTCTGCTGGTGACTGCTGTCTGGAAGTGTAGCTCCTCATTTATGGTGTCGACCTTTGAGGATGTCCTCTTTTGCAAGTCTTTCAAGGGCCGGCCCTATCTGCCTACATATGTCTAGCTGGCTTTTCTACCTATAATAGTTCCAGCGCCTGCCTCCCAAGTGCAAGGTCCTGAGTTCGATCGCCGGTAACCACATACAATGCTGGGTGTGGAAACTCACGCCCACCAGCCATCAATACCACATACCACAGTGCCGGGCGTGGTGGCTCACGCCTGGAATCCCAGCATTTGGGAAGCAGAGGCAGGAGGAATGCTGAGTTCCAGGTTTGCCTGGGCTCCATAGTGAGCTCAGGGCCAGCCTGAACTACAAAGCGAGACCCTGTCTCAAAAAAAAAAAAAAAAAAAAATTCTCTCATGGGCCGAGAACTTAGTTCAGTGGTGCTACTGCCTGCCATGCAAGCACAAGGTTATGAGTTTGATCCCTGGTACCACACACACACACACACACACACACACACACACACACACAAAACAAAAAAATAAACTCTCATATCTGAAATCACATATTCCACAAAAGTTCTATGATGATTACTTGACTTTCAAAGAGTGAGAAAGATGGCGCTCTGTTAAAGACATTTGCACATCATCACCTTGAAAAATCCTCTTTTTGGACTCAGAGAAGCTTCTGAGTAGGTCCAAACATTAGAAACATGTTCTGAAATATTTAGAAAGTGTTTGTATAGTGAATTAGGAAAGACAATGAAGAGAATTTTTAGAAAGAGCTTTGACCTTAAATATCACCAATATGTTTCCTATAAAAGGGTTTTAATTACTTTTTTCTTTTATTCTTTTTTAAAATTGAATTCTTTATTGGTACATTTTATATACATTTCACAATCACACATAACATTGGGGAATTTGTACCAATATACGACACAAGTTAATTCTTATTTTTACCCATATCCCTACCCACCCACACCTCCCTACCCCCTATATACATCTGAAAGAAAATAAAAGAGCACCTTTTATTCTTTATGGGCTACTGATCTTTTATTTTCTCTGCAGTCAGATTAGAAATAATCTGCATAGCTGTAATTTTGTGTCATTTTTGATTGCACAAAGCAGTCCTTCCTCCTGAATCTTTCTGTACACTCTTCTGTATGGATCCAGTGGTCCTGAGTTTTTGAGCATCCGACTGATGCAATTTGTAGCTTTTGTTCATAATAATGAGCATGATGCCAAATCCCTGACATTTGAAGCTATCCAAGGTCCAGGGTGAGGAAAGTCACACTCCGTCTCTTGCTCATGGTGAATCAATAATGAACAGTAAAAGCTATCCAGGATTACCATGCAGACACTGGCCCATATTTATCTTATCTGTGCTTGTAATGAGAATTGCTACCCTCATTTTCTCAGGACATATGTCAATTCACCAGAGCCACACAGAGAGTTTAATGGTATTTTGGGGACTATTTTATATAAAATTTGTTTCTAAAGATTTATTATTTCCTTAGAAGGCTCATTTTTGTTTGATAGTTATTTTATTTTGCACAGCCTTTTCCAGAGGTTTTATTGCATATTAAGTTCATCCTATTAGGATGCAGTTTTGATTATTAGTCACTAGGGTTGTATATTGGCACAAGAATGAAAAGAAATGCAAAAGAAGTGCATATTATTTGAAATGCAAATAGTTGTCAAAACTGTCTACTGAAAAAAGTCTATTTAGGTGGTAGAGGAACCAAAAAAATAGAAACAGAAAACACATTTTCTCTCCTTCATTCTTTTTATGTCAACAATAAAAAGTTTTACGCAACTGACTATATCACTACTTTTCTCTGTTCTTTTTATATCTAAATTGCTTTCTTTGCAAAAGTTAAAATAGTTTGCAAATAAAGATAAATGATATGTTTATCAAAAGCATATTTCTGATATATATATATATATATGTGGCTATTTAGTTCAAACATAATAAGTTATAGTATTTGCCAAGTATTTTCTAGGAATGTATTTTATTTTCACTATTTGAAACTAAATTAATCCAGCAGAAGTTATATAGTATCCTAGCAAAAATCTGCAATTTGTATAACCCACAGCAGTGGAAATTCTTTCTGTCATCTGGTTTTTATAGACTTAAACAAAACTAAAACATCAACTTTCATCCTAGAACATAGAAAATAGAGCATCATGGTCCAGTTTGGATCGTGAATGCCCCTCAGGGACCACGTGTCAAAGGCCTGGCCCCCAGCGTGGCACACTTGGGAGGAGATAGGGTTTCAAGAGGCGAGCCCCGAGGGACATCATTAGTTCACTGGGGGTACCCCGTAAAGGAGCTTGTGGGATTGTGGTCACTTCCTCCATCTCAGTTTCAATTCCTGGCAACAAGGACAGCGATTTTGCCTCAACACACTCTCCCAGCATAAGGAGCTGCCTCATCAGAGCTGCAGCGCTTTGGGGCCAATCAATCGTGAACGGGAACTTCCAAAGCAGTGAGGCAAAATAAACCTCTTCTCACAAGTCGATGATCTCATTTTGTTACAGTGACAGAAAGCTCAGCCAAAGTGAATGAGTGAATGAATTATATAATGTCTTATTCTCTCAGTTCATGTAGTTATGGAGAATTAGAAATAGCTGTGAAGTGCTTTTTAAAAAATGGCTTACTTTCATTCATAGAATAAAAAAGCTATGTTAGCAACTTCACTTTTCTTCTCAAACCGAGCCCATCTTAAGCCCTCCTGTGATGCCTTTTGCAGCTGCTGAGGAGAAACATACAAGATAAACATCCTGATAATAATAGCAATGATAATAATAATAACAAACACAACACTTTTTGGCATTAAACATGGTGCTGGGATATACATAATCTGACACTAACCTTGGGCAAAAAATTATGGGGGTCCCATGAAACCCAGTAACCAATGTAAAGAACTATACTAGTCTCACTCTGGTTTCCACTCTTCACATTAGGGCCTCTATAAGAATGTGTGTGTTTTCTACAATCTAACAGCCTTCTTAGCCTTCTTGATCCTACTGCAAAGGAGTCCTCATTTACAGCCGGGGTCACACAACCCAGAAGCATAAAACTGGAACTGGGATCCAAATTTCATGCTGTGAAAGCTTCTTTTTTTCGCACTGAAGTAATCAAAATCTCTTACATAGAAGAGATGGAATTGTAGCTGGAACAGAGGGCAACACAAGTGATTTCGTTTTCCCTTTTTGAAAAAGAGCAAGCTTTCACTTTAAGACTGGTGGTGGTCAGATTTTCATTTTATACACACACACAATGTGTATATATATATATGTGTATATCTGATTTTTCTTAGAATTTATCTGTGAATTTCAGTGAATTTTCTACTTCTGTTCTATTTGTTACTTAAAAACTCACTTCTATCTCTTTTCTATAAATAAAGCCCCCCCCAAACAAACTAAAAACCCCAAATCACCTGCCTTTTTAAATATTGGAACCTCACTCCAAGTGAGTCTTGAATCAGGAAGGTACTCTTAAAATAAAAGGTGCAAAGAATCCAGCAGTGTTCTGCTTGATTACTTCGTTCACTCTATCAGTCTTGAGGAGAACGTCAAAGCAAGTTCAGAAAAGAATGGAGAAAAAGGGCCGGAGGAGGGTTAGCTCAGTGGTTCTGGCACCTGCCTTGCAAGCACAAGGTCCTGAGTTCAATCCCCGGTAACCACATAGAATGCTGGGCATGGAGACTCATGCCCACCAGCAATCAATACTACATACCACAGTGCCGGGTGTGGTGGCTCACGCCTGTAATCCCAGCACTCAGGAGGCAGAGACAGGAGGATTGCTGAGTTCGAGGCTTGCCTGGGCTACATAGTGAGCTCAGGGCCAGCCTGAACTACAAAGCGAAACCCTGTCTCAAAAAAAAAAAAAAAAAAAAAGGAGAAAAACATACCTGTCCATTTAAATGAACGAGAAGCACAGGTACTTTTGTATTTTATGTCTCTACAATTGTTATGTTGAACATTTATTTTTGACTTTTTTTCCCTTTTTCCTTTGAGGAATGTTGTGATGAATTGAATGATTAAAGAACATCTTTTCAGTTCGTGCTGTTTTCTCCTGATAATGAGGATCAAAATTACATTCCACAGCAACAAGGCTTAAAGGAAAGGGTGCTGCTTTGGCAATTTATACACTTCTTTTGATTTCTTTTGGAAAAACCCACCTGACACTTCTAAAATAATAAGGCAAGACAGAAGAACAGTAGTAACGATGTTAGGCTTACCTGGAGCACTCTGTGTTCAAAGCATGTTGCCATCAGGGGTTATTATATTTACTTTGTTGATGCAAAAATTAGTCTCAAAGGCACAAATGAGCCTCAACATCATTTTTCCCTTAAGTGATTTTCTCTTCAACTATAACAAAATCATAGAGAAAAATGGTTGAAATTACCCCTGTGCTCAAAATACTATAATTATTTGTATTTATTGAGTATTAGAGCGGAGAAAACTCATACATAAACTCAGAGGGACTATAAGAAGAGGTTAGGGATGTACTGCCTACTTCCACCAAAAAGTTTCAGGCAAGTTCATCTATGTGATACTGCTTTTTGCTTGAGCTTTTCACAGCCAAAGACCAGAAATTATCAGGAACAAGCACCCGCTTCTGTCTTTAAATACAAATAATACCAGGAAAAAAGTTATTTTCTACTCTCCAAACTCAAACGAGGTGTAGTCACATATGATATCATTAAATTTGAGAAGTGCTGAGCAGAACGAAGCAGATTTGTTTTTCTTCTAGAGGATTCTCAAGTAATTTTGGAAACCTAATTGAACCTCAAAGCAGTTACGTTCGAAATCAAATCCTAAAAACAACACCCAACTTCTTCATACGTTATGATTATTGTGAAAGTAAAACAGCATAGATGAATATGAAGGTACATGTAACCTTGAAATTTTTAAAGTTATTAGTGTTATATTATTATTAGACCTCCCTTAAAATCAGTTTCATCAAGAATGTTCTCTAAAAGGGTGAGATGATTAAAGAAGATAAAAATAATTCTTCAGTTGGCGTTGATTCTAACAGGAGCATCATTTTAGCTGTATTATCATATTTCAATCTCAACAAAGTCCTGAAGTGAGTAAGTACTACATTTTTAGTCTCATTTTGTGTGATTAGAAGATTGGGTTTACAAAGTTCTTGTCCACACAAGACCAGTAGACACATGACTACTAGTGTGGCCTAGTGTCCAGATCTCATTTGCCAAAGTGCAAAGTGTAGAATTCTTTAGAGCATGGTATCATGTTGATAACCTCTGTGAACCCAGAAAGCTCTGGGTCTAAAGCTCTTGGAGGAAGAATTGGATCTGGCTTGCAGCTGACAGTAGTGTGGATCGAGTGATCACACAGAAGTTATTTCTAAGGAATTTATATGTGTGTTAAAATGAGGAAGAATGTTGACTCTTATTTCCTAATATGATTAGGAACTAAAATACCATACACTTGATATACTGGAATTTCTGCCATGAATTCTTGAAAAAGACATATCCATCTACACAGTAATTTTTAAGTCACCAAGGTGTATAACATTGACTTTCCATACAGTTGCAGTCAATATAGCAACATTAACATTGTGATGTGTCCTACACATAATATATTATTGAGAACTACACTGTTTTTTATTTTTAGCTTCAGGAGTATAATTTTAGACACAAATGCACTTTATATTTTTAAATACCCATTTTTAAGGCATTTTCATCATTTTATATCAAGATGAGAATAAGGATTATACATTCTGGTAACACTGGCTGTGTCCTGTGGAGGTTCCCACATGACTGACAAGGTCATGTCACCAGAGAGTGAAGTCTCGCTTGCATTTACAAACATGTTGTGCTGAAGCCACGGAAGCATTGCCAAACATTGGTAAGAAGAAGAATGGATGTGGCACCATGATGAAAGTACAAACCTTATTTACAGACTTGAGAAAACCTTCGTGCACTACGTGCACTCTTCTTACATGGGCGGGCGTTAGATTTGTGCTACACATTCTATTTACTGTAACTAAGTGAATGGGTTTGAAGCTAAATAATTTGTCAGCTCATCGCAACTTCATTTAAACCCTTTTCCTCCATGAACCTTGAAGCAATCCCGAAACACTCCTCAAATTCCATGCATACCAACCTATCATTTCTCCCTTTGTAATACGGCTCTTCACAGGCCTTTGGAAAATATCCTAAGGGGATGTTAGCTACTTTGCCTCCTGGTTTTCATTTCATTGATTCACCATCTACAGTCAGATAAGTATATAACAATATCAGAAGGATGTGATGTTTTTAAGCTTTCACAGCTAACATAATGCTATTTTCTGGAAGATGCCTCAAGGCACATTCCAGAGCATTTGGATTTCTCCCAAAAGTAACTTCTGAGGTACTGCAGTTTCATAGAGGAAGGAAGCTGATTGCCTAAGTGCCAGGCTTGGGCCACTTCTACTCCTCATGGCTGTGGGAGAAAAGGCAACTCATAGAATTCTCTCAGTCAGGAGGAGCAATATTCATGTGGTTGCAGCCGGGGAGCTAGTGAGTGCAAATGCTAATATTATTACATTAAGCACTGCTTGCTTTACGAACATAGTAACTATTACTGCTTTCGTTATTGCATATTGTTACTATGATGAAACTTTAAGCAAAACCCTAAATACATTGCAAATAAAATCCAGAGCAGCAATGCACACTGAAGTTGCAACATGCACAGAGGAAGACGCTTCTTTTGAGTTTGTCTTTTACCTTCTAACTGTTATCTTTCAGAGATATTAGTTATTTCACAGATATCTGGCAATGAGACCTTCTAAGGAATCAATGCTACTAGGTGTGATTATGTTAACTCTTGTTTTTAACTTAATATTTCTTTGGGGGAATAAACACAAAGTTCTGTTTCTGTTCTTAGACTGTTAGTTCCTAGCCACTGATCTGAAAAAATAAACACTGATTTATTAAGAACTTAATATTTGTAATATTCATCTGGTGGGTCACAATATTTGCATCTGTAAGTACAAATATGCACTGGTTCCCATATGCAAAAGTGTTGGTACTAAAGCAGAGATACCCCAAAGGGTTATGTGGACAGGATGTGACCTTTAAGAAAGACAGAATAGAACGTTAAATTGGACAAAAGGGGAAAATGAACTTCTCACATGAGTAGGGGAAAAACTCTTTCCAGCCACAAAGAAGACTTAGTAAGTGACATTCAAGCTCTTAATTCTGTAGCGTTGGAGCCTTCCCTTTCTAGAACAGGGGAGGCTTGCTTGGGGGTGGGACAAAATGTGCCAGAAGAGGAGGCGAGGCAGATGAAGTCTACATGGCCAGCATGACTAGCTTATTGTCTACGTAGCCTCAGTTTCAAAAATAAAGGATGTTTGGTCATAACTGTTCTAAGATGACTGATACAATATAATAAGGGAAGCCACAGGTGCTTCATGTTTCTAAAAATGCCCAGTGTCATAAGTGATTGACAAAATGTCACTAAAAAGTAAACGTCAGAACTGGGTCCAGATGTTTTCTAGATTCCAGAGTCCTTCAGGATCAGGGGTGTTCTATGCACACAGCTGAAAGAAAAACAGCTGTGTAAAGAGGAGACAATAGTCTTAATCTCCTTTTCAAGGGTTTTTCCCTTTCTTTAGATGACTCACTTGAGTTTGGGAGTCTGTGGGAAGTAACAGAAGATGAATAAAATTTATATAGCATGCTGACTGTCATAAAACATAACAATAAGGTCATAATGGTCCCATAAGGCAGGTTCTTAATCTTTTAGTTTCCTCCCTTCACCAAATAGCCCTGGACATCATTCAAGTCTTTCTCCAAGGCCATAGACGTTGTCGTGCTCCTCTTCCTCAGAGTTTTGAGAAACAGTAATAGAAGTGTGACTTAGGATAATACCTGAAACAAAAGATGTCCAACTCATAACAAAATTTTCATGCAGATGTTAACAGCAGAATGAAGGAGAATTGAGGTCAGCAAAGAGAATTAATGAGAACAAAGATCCTCACACAGGGAAATTTTCATTTAATGTCCTGAGATGACCTCTGACCCAGAGGGCACAGCACTTAAGGAATTCTGCAAATGTCCAGTCTGCTGCTTTCACAAGCAGACACAGACCTGTACTGCATTAAGCATGATGCTAAAAAACAGTTTCTTCTATACTCTCAGGGAGTCAAAACTTTCACTTTCTTTGGGATAGAACTTTAGAAATTTTTAATTAAAACTATTTTTAAAATGATGACCACTTGTGGCTTATAAAGTAGGATTTGCAGAATTTTCATTAAAATTCTGAAAGAATTTTATAAAAGAGAAAGAGATGAAGAGAAAAATTTAATTAAAGCTAGGGGAAGTATTTTGCTTTTCTAGAAGGGTTTCTGGCATCTCAGATAAATAGTGGTATTATTTTTATTACTATCAGAATGATTCCTTTAGTTTGTTTCTTTCTCTTTCTCTTTTTCTTTTTCTCTCGCTCTTTCTTTCTCTTCCTTCCTTTCTTTTTCTTTCTTTCTTTTTCTCTTTCTTTCTTTCTTTCTTTCTTTCTTTCTTTCTTTCTTTCTTTCTTTCTTTCTTTCTTTCTTTCTTTCTTTCTTTCTTTCTTTCTTTCTTTCTTTCTTTCTTTCTTTCTTTCTTTCTTCTTTCTTTCCTTCTTTCTTTCTTTCCTTTGTCAACTTTCCTGTGACTGAGACAAAAATACCTGACATCTGTAACATAAAGTGGGAGAGATGTGTTTTGGTTCATGGTTTTGTAGACTTAGGCCAGGGCCAGCTGATTCCCAGGCAGAGACATCAGGACAGAAGCACCTAGCAGAAGACAGCTATTCCACTGCAGCATCCAGAAAGCAGGGACATTCTGTAAATGGTTTTACAGAATGTTTTGTTTTATAAAAACATCTTTGCAAATGATATTGTTCTATTGTTGTATAATTGCTATTTATGATTTCTAATGGTGAGCTTCTTTTTTTTTTTTTTGCTTTTTGGAGACAGGGTCTCGCTTTGTAGTTCAGGCTGGCCCTGAGCTCACTATGGTGCCCAGTCAAGCTGCCGCGAACTCAGCAATCCTCCTGTCTCTGCCTCCCGAGTGCTGGGATGACAGGCGTGAGCCACCACGTCCGGCATTGTGGTATGCGGTGTTGATTGTTGGTGGGCGTGTCTCCACGCCCAGCATTATATGTGGTAACCGGGGATCGAACTGAGGACGTTGCGCTTGCGGGGCAGGCGCTAGAACCACTGAGCTAACCCTCCAGCCCTGGTGAGCTTCTTATATTAATTTGAATTTTAAGATTCCTGAAATTTCTGTGCTTGGGATTTTATTTCAATCACAATTTAGACAAAATCAAAAAGAACTGATCTGTCTATATTACAAAAGTAAAATGATCCTTCAAGGTTTTAACTCTTAAAAATTAAGGAAGATCATTAAGGTCTTTGTGAAACAATTTATACAATCATTTTCAAAATCAGTTCTAAATTTGTCTTGGTAAAGAGTATATACATTATGACTTTATTTTCACATGCTAAGTTGAGTTGGGGATTTCATTATATAAAGTATCAAGAATTCTCTCTCTGAATTCACTAAGGGTGTGGTACCCTGGGTGCGCTGGCATGCATGTGCTCAGATGTGCATCCTGAGTTACAAGGAAAACCTTCATCTGTGTTTGAGGCCAATAAATCTCCATAGAACACTTCCTCTAAAATATGGAAACCGTAATAGTCAGGAAGCTATGAATATTTTTTTGTTGTTGTAGGTGAGGCCTCGTTTGTTCTAAATCCTATTTAAAGATCACCTTTCCAAGGGCAGTTCTTTGAGCTCTTGTTTCCAAGATAAATGAACATTTATCTCTACTAGAGGACAACACATCATTCAGGTACAGGTCAGGCTTGCTTGTGTAGGATGCTTTCCAAGACAGTTGTTCTCAGAGAAAATTTTTGGCATTGCGGATCATTTACATAGAAAAGTTTTGAAATTTTGGAAACACACACACACACACCTTTTCTCTCTCCTCCATTGTCCAATTGACAGTTTATCTGGTTTGGATATTTCACCCTTGCTTCATGAGACCTGCTGTCTGTCAAGACCTTCTCCTCCACATGACCCCAGGCTTGATAAAAGATCATTGAGGCCCTGTGCTGTGACACACCAGCCAGCCACTATCAGTCAATATCTGTCAGGGCCCCAGATCCAAGCAGCCAGCCTTCTCAACTTCCATTTCACAATGACAGACACACGCCCCGTGAATTCAGGCAGGTTCAAATTAAAGCAGCTCTCCAGCACCCTCGGTGTAATTTGGGTTTGGGTTATTGTGTTGGCATCTGGATGCTTTTGCCCCTTAACCTCTTGGATCCTGTGACAACTTGTTTCCTGTGGGACTCTGGCCTGTCACTTGTTCCAGTGTTCTTATGTGTAAGGATCAGGTCTGCTTCTCACTGGAAATGGTGTAGTCATTACTGAATCCCAATACGTCTAAGGAATATGGATCACAGTGTTTATTGTTGAATCAATAGATTTTATCTTTCTCATTTCCACTTTGCATGGTTTGCCTGGCACTGGAGTGTGGGCTCCGCTTTATGGAAATGAATTTCTGGCCAGTTTCCATTCCAGCATTTCTCCTCTTTCATCTTCTGCCTCATCGTGGTTCTTAGGCTCTAACATCTGCAGTCAAAATCAACTGTCACCTTTTTACCTTGTTCACAACAAAATGGGCAGATTTAATCCAAAAAACAAATCCAGATTTTAGTAGGAAGTTCAGTTTTGCTGATGAAGCTTAAACTTTCTCTCCTAGGCTTAAAATATAGATGGCTGACAGATATTTTTCACCCTGGGTGAAATTGAAAAAGGAAGTCTTCCTACTTAAAATACTTAGAATATAAGAAGGTATAATTTCAGAAACATTCGATCTTATTAATGTGTATTTAATATACTTTTATAATTATATTCTCTGTAGATGAACATTAATTGAAATGATACTTTAAATATAGACAAAAGATAGGAAAGATATGACTAAAAATCTAAAATGTGCAAAACAATGAAGATAATCATAAATTGGTTAATGTATTTTTGTTGCAATTCCTAAAGGAAATTTCCATGAAAGATTTTAATATGTATATTACCTTCATTAGAAGTCATCAAAGATAACCTATTTCTACCTATTTTAAAATTTAAATCCTAGAATTGAACTACAATCTTTGCTTATTGAGATGTACATTCTTGAAAATTGCACTAAAATTTTGAAAGTTTAAAATAGTGCAAATGAAAACATTCTTTAGCCTTTCTAACTTATCAAGGAGTTGTTCATTTAACTGATCAGGGGGTCACAGATTCATGTCTGGAATACCTTGTTAAAAATATGAGGTGGGGGCCGGAGGGTTAGCTCAGTGGTTCCAGCGCCTGCCTTGCAAGCGCAAGGTCCTGAGTTCGATCCCCAGTAACCACATACAGTGCTGGGCGTGGAGACTCATGCCCACCAGCCATCAATACCACATACCACAATGCCGGGCGAGGTGGCTCACGCCTGTAATCCCAGCACTCAGGAGGCAGAGACAGGAGGATTGCTGAGTTCGAAGCTTATCTAGGCTACATAGTGAGCTCAGAGCCAGCCTGAACTGCAAAGCGAGACCCTGTCTCAAAAAAAAAAAAAAAAAATGAGGTGGGCCAGCCATGGTGTCACACATCTGTAATCCCAGAGCTCTGAGGCAGGAAGATTTCAAGTTCTAGTCCAGTTTGGGCATCTTAGTAATTAAACCATACTTTATCTCAAAATAAAAAAACCAAAAAAGTCTGATAATGTAGCTTAGTGTGAAGGTGCTGAGTTTATTTCTCAGTACTACACCCACACACACATGAGCACACACAGACACACGCACACACTCAAAAATAAAATGAAACCTATATATGTGATCACCGGGGTCCACTATTGAGCTGCAAGAGCAGTGAGAATTAATCTGTGTGATTAATCTTTTGACGCTCACTGAACAAAAATATAAGAAAGATACAAAAGACTAACAGGTTACCAATTTACAAAACACTTTTATATTGCTGAATCTACAAATACTGTCTGTTTGGAATATATAATTTAAGCCAAATTATATCTAAAGCAATGGATTTAAATAATGTCAAAGTTGAGGATGTAAGACAATAATCATTAACCTTATTTTTTTTTAGTAATTAGCTAAGAGAAGAGACTTGATCAAGTCCCTTGGTCTGGAGTCTGAGTGTTGCACTGCAGACCACAGTTGAGGGCCTGGGCCTAAGAGCTGGCTCAGTGCGGTTTCCTTGATGACTTAACAGTCTCCTCACCCAGAACTGGTCCTTGGCCTGGCTGGTGAAGGGCAGCCCTCACGCTGTAGATTTTGCACTGGGTCAAGAGGTGTATATAATTCTCAAGAAGGAGGCTCTGTTCTTCACTGTATCCCTTTGCCCTGCTTTCTTCAAAGGAATGGAATTCTGGGGAAAAGGCTTAACTCTGATAGCATGAATATTATTAATATTTGGAGGTATAGTGAGGGTATATTACCCTTACTCATGTAATGAATGTACATAACTGTATGCAGATTTGTGACAGAGAGAGAAGGGAACAGAAAGAGATTTGAATTTATCATTAATATCTGTTCAAGATACAAATACTGAACCTTAGAGAAAATTTGGTGGGAGCAATAAAAGTTCTAAAGAAGTTATTTTTACTATGAATAAATAATGAATTAGTAATATCAGGTTTTGTGTGCTCATAATCTTCTATAATTTCTGGTTTCATCTAAAGGATAATAGTTCTTTAAGTAACAAATACACAGAGCATTCTACGTACATAGTTGAAGGTGAGCAGGAGGCTGTGTTCCAGGTAGTTAAGATCGGCCTCAGAATGTGATCTCTGCAATGGCCTACTGTTAGAAAAGAAACATCTGTTTAGTGCCTTACTTTTCCATTGTAAGCTACAGAAATCAGCTAAATAGCAGAGTAAATCAAACTGTGAAAAGGCAATGTTAAATAGTGATGTGACTTACAGAACTATTTTAAGAGAGAGAGAGACAGAGACAAAGACAGAAACAGAGACAGAGAGACAGAGAGAGAGAACATGTGTTCAGAGAATACAAACTGTTTAAAAACATAGTTGTTCCTTCCAACAAATCCTGTAAGTTCTGAAGGTTTGCCGAGAGGTAAGTGGTAGAGGAAGCCCCTCCTACTGTAGGGGGTAGGAGTCCCTCACACCTTACCGTTTCCCCAGATCAGGAAGAAGCCCCAAGGGCAGGACTGGGTGCCCTCCCCTGTCTCATGGTTGCAGCTCACTCCTAGTTGTTCCCTTGGCTCTTGCACCTGCCAAGGCCCCAGATGTCTTTATTTATAGACCTTTGATCTGTGACTGTGCTTCAGATGGAGGATAATCATGATAGTATCAAATCATTCACAGGTATGTAAAACCTGGAGGCAGACTGCCTGAGTTCAAATCCTGGCACTGTGTGTACGCCTCGTTGCTTCTGCGAGTTTGGTGAGCTCTGCATGGCTTTGTTTCCTGGTCTGTAAATGGGGATGATGATAACATTGTTTTGAGAATTAAATGAGCTAGTTAAACTGAGGGTATATCATGATCACTCATTAAATAGTGGGTAGTATTACCTTACTTTTTTTTGTTTTTTTGTATGGAGACAGGGTCTTACTTTTTAGTTCAGACTAGCCCTGTGCTCACTACATAGCCCAGGCAAGCCTCGAACTCAGCAAAGCTCCTGCCTCTGCCTCCCAGGTGCTGGGATTACAGGCGTGAGCCACTATACCCAGTATTGTGCTATGTAGTAATGATTGCTGGTGGGCGTGAGTCACCACGCCTGATATCGTTATATGTGGATATTGGGGACTGAGCCAGGAACTCTGCGCTTGGTAGGCAGGTGGGGAACCACTGAGCTAAATCTCTGGCCCTATTACCATACTTTTAAAATATGTATTTGCTTCTTTCAATCTACTAGAAGTATCATTTACTATTAGACATTTATCTTGAAAGCTAGAAAACAGGTACAGTCAATAAACACTATGTTGATTAAAAGAATTGTAGTTAAGAAACACACAAGGCATAACTATGTGCCTTCCAATTCTTCGGTCTTTTGCCACCCTAGTAACATGTTTATGGAGATAAGAATTCCACATCTTGTTGCTCTGGGATGGCATGACTGAGTCTTATAGAGGCCTGTGATCAGTTTTCACATCTTTTCCTTTTGTGCATTTCTTTCAATCTTTACTATATACAGCCATTGCCTTTTTCCTGCACACCTAATTTCTTCTGGAAATTGAAGGTAATGCCAGGGGACAAGGTTGCGAGCTATTTCATTCTGCCAATGAAAATGATGAAGTGACTTTTAACACTTTGCAAAGCAACCTGAGTGGAAGGATTGTGGTGTGCTTGCTTCACGGTCCTCGGGAGGACTTGCTGCAATATGAACAGGCAGGCTGTGTTCCAAGAAGATAAGAGTGGCCTCTAACAGTGACCTTTCCAGTGGCCCGATGGAAAGCTTCACTAAAATGATGCAGTGAGAGTGTAGCTCCAGAGATCTTGGTGTGATGTCACAGGTTCAGTTGTGTTGAGTGAGAATGGTGTTGAGAACTCTGATACGGGCATTAGATGCCTGGCATGGTAGTGGTAGCCATTCAGGGTAAGTAGCTCCTAGATGTCATTGTGCTTCATAAGGGAAAAATAGGAGCTTTCCTTGTACCATGCCCTGAATAGTGTGTGGGGAAGGAGAATCTCTTGGAAAAGTCTGTGAATGAGTCCTGTGCCTCACTGCCACATAATGGTGGTGCTCATGGTGGGTCCTTGTCTTTAATTTTATGCATCTCTTCAGTGTTAGCTCTTATGTCATCAGAAAGAGATCAAGAAGAGGGAACCGGCAAAGCCTTCATTTCTATTTTTCTGCATTGTCTAAGGGCTTGAGTCAGTTCAGTTTAGGCACCTTCTCTGGTTAGCAGGTCTGCTTTTGTGACTGGCCATTCTCCACCACTATCTATATAGTGAAGACATTCTTTCCCCCTCTGTCTCATTCTTTCTTATCACCATACTTCCGTTTATTTAATTAAGGAAGACAAAAAGCAGTGTAATTACAGAATGACTTGAACTTTACTGGATATGGAAAAAGTACTTATAATTTTGGAACATATCATCTTAGGTGACTGATAGTTCATCCTTTAGATAGACTGAAGTTGAAAAGAATTGCTTGCTGCGGCCATCAGTTGAAAATGGGTGTAGGACCATTAGAGGTGAAAGTAGTTTACTGTTCATACAGGAAATTCAAGTAACTGAGTTAGGGAAGTGTATCCAGCTGAGGTTCAGGAAAGCCCAAGAGCACTAGAGAAGCTGGAATTGGATCCTCAGGGTATTTGAGTATGAATGAATTTTTATAAATGCAATCTCATGATCTTACAGTTTTTGTTAAGGTGGTCTAGTTATAGTATGAATAACTTCAACTTTTTCAATATCACACTGCATATACTTGCCAAAAATATTTAGCTAAAAACTCCCCCTATATAATGGCCTTAGGAAATAGTGCTATAAGGACAGTTAAACTATAATTAAAAAAAAAGAGAAAGAGGAGTCTTGACTTCAAAATGAAAGAACTTCTAGAACATTCTGTCAGAACTGAGGGTACCAGTGATTGAACAAAATGCTTCCTCCTTCCACACCTTTCAGCCTCAGAGTTCTTGAAAGCAGCCTTCTGCTCTCCACGTGTCTTCAGTGCCAGTAGGCTCTATTCCTGGAACTGAGCTTTTGATCTTTATCATCTGTGAATCTGAGACCTCCTGACAACTGCCCCAACAGCACCAGGAAGCTGGCTCCTGAGGAGCAGAGTTAATAAGTGAACCAAATGTCCAACAAATGAAGAGGCAAAGGATGATGCTTAATCTAAATCTTGAAGTAACCCTGGAATCTGGCCAAGTATTTTGTGTGCACACTTAAGGTATTGGAGACATTATTTTCACCTTTGATAGTATATATATCACTCAAATCATATTTTCATAGGCTTCCTTTCACTGGGCAAGGCCAAGAGCACTAGAGTTAATACAACTTGAAGGTGAATGATTTATGCATTGCTCAGCAACTGTTTCCTGATTCCCTTTGGCCTCCAAGCTCTCTTGTCTACTTTTTCTCTTACCACCTGACCTGTGTAATGGTGTTTCCTTCCAACTTCCAGATCACTGTCTCAGAAATATGAGCAGATTTGTGTGTTTAAAATTTGGTCCTTAAGACTTGGATCTTTACTTACTGCCTAGATGGTGTTTACAGAAGGTTCTCTGTTCCACTCAAATAAAAGAATAGGAGCTGATTAAAAGGAAAGGTGATGACTATTATGGGCTGTAGTTAGATCCCACCTGATATGCTCTGGGCTTACAAAGTCCAGTGCTATTGAGGCCCCACTTTCAGACTATTTAAAGAAACCCATTTGTATAGAGCCACGCTATGCATCATGGTGTACATTAGCATCAGGTTGGTGTGGAGCACCTGGAAATGGACAGTCCAAACTGAAATGAACTTTAGTTATAAAACATACATTGCACTTTTTTTTTTTTTTTTTTTTTTTGCTTTTTGGAGACAGGGTCTTGCTTTGTAGTTCAGGCTGGCCCTGAGCTCACTATGGTGCCCAGGCAAGCCGCCGCGAACTCAGCAATCCTCCCGTCTCTGCCTCCCGAGTGCTGGGATTACAGGCGTGAGCCACCACGCCCAGCATTATATGTGGTAACCGGGGATTGAACTCAG
>PVIC010006695.1:0-53331 GCA_004025085.1 Thryonomys swinderianus
TAGGCCTGGGGCCTGGGTGCCAACTCAGGCCCTGCTTGCTGCCTGAGTACATCCGGGGCCCAGAACCTTCCACCCCGCAGATGTCTCCCAGCAGCAGTGACGCCGGACCCCTGAGTGTCGCCTTGCTGAGGCTGCTGTCCCGAGTCACGCAGCGGCAGCTCTGATGTCACTGTCCTGGTCCCCGCCAGTCTTCAGCCAGCATCTTCCGCTGGGCTCAGAGCTCCACGAGGCTGGAGCCTCCTCTGTCACTGCACCCTGGCACCTGCCTGGCACCTCCTCCTGCCTGGGCCCGGGGGTCCCTGGTCTGTGAAGCGCTTGTACTCCCTGCCCTCCCAGAGCCCCCGCTTGGGACAGCAGAGCAACACTTTCTGCTGCGGAGTCCGGGCTGCGGTGGGTTTGGTTTAGGGAACAGAGACTATTTTCCTGCAGTTTGCCTTTGGCCTCTATAAAAAAGAATACTCTCAGCAATATCCTCAGGCAAAAATATGGGCTGTCAGCAACATCATACTCTGCCCCATCACGTCCAATTCACGTGAAGCCTCAGCTGAGCCCTCCCCGTCCGAGGCAACAAGGGAGGAAACGGATCGCAGGCTTCCAAGATCACTGCGGTTTGCCCTAGAGAGAACAAAGGGTCGTGAGTTATTAGCGCGTTTTCTACTCGGAAGGACGGGTCTCCAAGAGATCAGGCGGCTGCCTGTGTCCCGGCCAGAGGGAGCTCTGGGCGCGCCGAGCCGGCTGCCCGGCTCTTCCCGCGGGCAGGTCCTGCTGCAAAAGCGCTTTTACTGCCGTCTGTCGACAGCCGCATAATTTGGAGCAAACGCAGAGCAGCCCCTCAGGACGGTAAAGCGAGTCCGCCTCCGGCGCGTAACCGAAAGGATTTGAAATCACTGAACGTCGCTCAGGTCCAATGAGGATCCGAAGAAAAACAAGAGCCAGCCGGGCGCCCTGTCAGGCCCGGAGCAGCCGCCGCGCTGCGGGGAGAAGCGCACGGAAAGCAGCGCTGGGCGGCGGCAGCGCGGCGGGGTGTCCCTCGGCTCCGGCTCCGCCGGGGCTGCGGTCGGCTGGGCGGGGAGGGCGCCGCCCGCGGCTCGGCTCTCCAGTCCCGGAGCTCCGGAGGCGGGGGTAGCGATGCCAGCGACGTCCCGGGCTGGCTCTGGGCTGCCAGAGAGAGGCTGCTCGTCTCAGCCGCGAATCCATGACTTTCTGCGGAGAAGCGGTCGGGAGAGGCCAGGAGGAAAAGGAAGGGGCGGTGCGCTCGCTGGCTGACCGCGTCCTCCCCTCTCCCGGGCGGTGAGGGGCCTGGGGGCGACACGCAGCCTCCTCCGTGGCGCACGGAAACGGTTTCGCACGCTTCAAGCTGGCGGCCGCCCTCTCCGGGCCTCGGCTACTCATCAATCAAAGGGCACAAACACTTGTCCCCACTTACGGGGTGAGGACAGAGGGAGCCCGGACTGCGCACGACACGTCAGCTGGGCACGGGGTCGCCTTGGGTGCTCCGCGGGAGGGGCCCACGCAGATGCCAGGGCGGCGTCGGCTCACAGCGGCCTCTCTGGGGGACAACGCCGCGTAATCCAACCGGAGCAGGCAGAGTGCAGGGTGCCTCTGGGCAGGCTGAAGCAGGAAAACTGCTGTGAGTCTGATGCCAGCCTGGATTAGTAGTAAATTCAGGGCTACCTTGAAAAAAAAAAAAAAAAACGGAAGTCCACCAAGTGAGGTTTTAATTCAGCCGCACTGGTGTCCTTTCAAGAACAGGAAGAGACAACAAAGCGCAGGGCCCCAGCTTCCTCTTCCAGCACTACACAAACAAACTGTCAGGTATGTTGGTGCTGGAGGCACACGCCTGGATTCCAGCACTCAGGAGGCTGAGGCAGAAGGACGGCTGCAAGTTTCAGACCAGTCTAGGCCAGCCCGAACTGCATGAATAAATAAAGGGCTAGTCCCTGGCTTGGGGACCCTTGGCTGCCACACCCCAGGTCTCCGGACCGAGCTTTGCCCCTCTGTAAGGGAGAATCACTCATCCTGCCTCATCCTCCTGTCAGGGCTGTGAGTGGCTCTTGTCCCTGCAGTATCCACACGTGGCACAATGGTCCTGGGCCGCGAGGAGGCGTCGGGGGCAGGAGGACGGCTCTGCTGGCGGCATCCTGTCCAGCCGAGACCCTTCCTTACTCTCCCCGCAACCAGATTGCTCCTCCTGGAAGGGTTGGATTGTGTCTCCCGGGACACAGTCCAGGCCCCGTGAATGGGGGTCAGTCAGTCGGGAGGAGGCGGTGTGAGGGCAGAGGTGGGAGTGACAGCCGGCGGGCAGGGTCCTCCCTGGGGGGGCCTTGGCCAGCCCCTGGCTTTAGGCTTCTGGCCTGGGGAGCTGTGAGGGAGCGGATTTCTTTTCTTTAAGCTACTGAGTTTGTGACTTGTGACCGCAGCCCTGGGAGAGGAATACATACGCCTGCCTTTGTGGGAAAGGATGCCTCCCCGAATGGGACTCGGTCTGCAGCTATTCGTCATGGTCATTAAGGTCACTGGAGTTTACTCTTTTCCTTTTCTATTCCTGTAGCATTTTAATTTTCTTTCTGTTTTCTTTTCTTTTTTTTTTTTTTTTTCCAGTACTAGGGATCGAACTCAGGACCTGGCACTTGCCAGGCAGGCACGGCACCACTGAGATACATTCCTGGTCCATAATTTTCTATTTAAGTTTAGAATGTGTGAGAAGACAGCAAAGAAAACTGCGATCACTTTATTTATTTACTTTTGCAGTGCTGGGAGTTGCACCTAGGGGCTGTGAAGGTCTCATTAAATCACTAAATTGCCCAGACTGGGCTCAGATTTGTGATCTTCCTGCCTCAGCCTCCCAAGGGCTGGGACTATGGGTCTGGACCACCACATGCGGCTTGACTACTGTTTTTAATTTAGAAAATGTTCATGATTCTCCTTCTGGAAATGTAACCAAGGCCTTAGAGGAAAAGCATCTCCCATCCTGTGCCGCTCAGGGGGCAGAGTTTCAGCCTGCGGAGGGCGGGGCAGAGGCTGAGCCTAGGCCCTGCGCCCGCCGTCACCCTGCCGCCGTCTGGGCTCTCTCCTCCCCGGGCTGCTCCTGGGTGCCTCCCCGTCCTGTCCAGGCTCTCCCACTCTGCGGCGGCAGCGGCACAGTACACACCGCGCAGGCCCGGAGCCCTGTGTTCCAGCCCTGCTGTGAGCTCAGGTGGGACTGGCTGGCTGTAAGTTCAGTTTGGCACCTACTCGGTGGCAGGTGGGGCACAGCGGCCTGGGAGGGCACTGGGCAGTGTGAGGCAGTGCAGAAGTGCCATCGCCACCCTTGCCACTGCCTCTCTCTCCCCCCTCCCTAGAGCCGGCTGTGGAGCGGCCAGAGGACACTTCGAGTGCTCTGAAGGACACAGAATTTGGGGTTTTCAGGAATGATGGGCATCACAGCTGAGCATGGCGCACAAGCCTGCAGTCCCAGCACTCAGGAGGCTGAGGCAGGAGGATCACCATGAGTTTGAGGCCAGCCTGGGCACCTGGAACATAGTGAGACCCTGTCGCAATGATGTACATCACAAAAAGCGACCTGGAGCCGGGCGTGGCGGCTCACGCCTGTCATCCCAGCACTCGGGAGGCAGAGGCAGGAGGATTGCTGAGTTCGAGGTTTGCCTGGGCCACATAGTGAGCTCAGGGCCAGCCTCAACTACAAAGCGAGACCCTGTCTCAAAAAAAAAAAAAAAAAAAAAGAAAAGAAAAGAAAAGGTGACCTGGGTTTGAGCCTCCTCAGGCCAGCAGGGGACCTGCGGCACTGCAGCATTCTGCTGGGACTCCTGACCATCCCCTGGGGTACATCCTACCGTTCCAAACCCCGAGGCCTCTTTTCTGGGCTGGGTTTCGGTTGGGTTTGGTGACTCCCCCTGGTGGTCCTCATGCTGTGGCCTAGGTTGTCAGGGCAGTGAGTGTTTTTGTGAACAGAAGCTCTGGCTAACATCTCACTGGCCTGGCCTCTCACTCTCACACCGCCAGGTATGTGTGTCCCGACCCGGCCCAGCTCCTAACCCTCCCGAGCTTTACTTCTTCTCTGGGAAGAGTGTGCTGCTGAGTCCCAGGTGGGTGGAAGCTCAGCAGGACGGCACTCACCCAGCGCTGCAAAACTAGAAAACAAAGCACAACAAAAACTTGAAAAAGAACACCAGGTATGGTGGTATACACTTGTAAGCCCTGCACTCAAGAGGCTGAGGCAGGAGGATTGCTGGGAGTTTAAAGCCAGCTGAAGCTCTGTAGTGAATTCAAGCCCAGCCTGCACTACAATGAGACCCTATCTCAAAACAACAAAAAATGAGAGCTGGGTCTGATGACTCACAGCTGTAATCCCAGTACTCCGGAGGCGGAGGCAGAAGGATTTCGAGAGTTTGAGGCTTATCTGGGCTACATAGTGAGTTCAAGGGCAGCCTGAACTACAAAGTGAGACCCTGTCTCAGAAAACTAAAAAGCAAACAAAGAAACAAAAAAAACCAGAAACCCAAAAAAAAAAAAAAATGATAGTGTCTGCAAAGAAAGAGACAGAAGGGTCCAGAAAGTGGCATGTGTCTTGGGCTAATATGACAGCCTGGCTGGCTTCGACAATGGACACTTATTTTCTTAGAGTTTAGAGGCAGGAAGCTCAAGTTCTGGGGGCCAGTGGGTTTGGGTTCTTGGCTCACAGGCGGGCACATTCTCCCTGTGTCCCTGCGTGGCCGTCCCCGTGGGGTGGAACCTACTGCTGCCTTCTGTCTCCCCATTTGAACCACAGACAGGCCGGAACCCTCCCGAGCCTGGAAGGGGGAGCCGGAGCTGGGCCCATGCCGCCTCGGGGGCTGAGGCCGGGATTCCGATCCAGGCCTCACGGCTCGTGCTCACCACGGGCGGGAGTCTGTCAAAATCCTCAGAGCCAGCGTCCTGGACCCGTTTCCAGCCGGGGCCTCACTTGTGGGAGAAGCCACGCGGTGACAGGGACGCTCATGATGCCAGTCTGACAGACTCGAGGACAGGTGGAAGCGTAGACACTGACGCTCGCTGCACTGCCCACCACGGTGCTAACGCGGCGACAGCCATAGCTCCTCGGCTTCATCAGGCATCAGACACGGGCTCGGCAGGAAAATGATCCGGAGGCCGCCACCCCCGCCCCCAGACTGATGTAAGATACGTTTTTTTATGTTACTCTTGGAACGGCAGAAAATTTTCTCTATTCAACGCCAAAAACAGTGCAGACACCTTTTGTTCTACTGACCGCTCCCCAACCGCCCCCTCGGGCACCCAAAGCTACCATCCTGCCCCCTTTAGCGTCTTTGATTCCTCACCATGCACTTTCTGTAGGATTCCAAACCTTCCTCGCACAATGGGAGAATTAAAATTAATCATGGCTGATCCAGAAAAACAAACAAATGGGAAAAAATACCCTAAACTATTCAAGAGGCTGGGGTGTAACTAAGCGGTAGAGTGATCGTAATGGCCTGGTTCCGCCTCCAGAATTGCAAAGCGATGGGTGATACGTGCACATCTGCCGTAAAAGATAAAAGATAAACAACTGAGATCTTTTCAGAACTTTAATTGCAATCAGGAGAAGAGTTACGTTTTCATCTGTTCACATTTGTGCCTGTGTCCGTCCACTCGGTGGGCAAGATCAGAGATAAAATAAGGGAGCCCCATCCAGCCAAGCGGACAGGAGACGTGTCCCCCATCTCAGCCATTCCTGTCAGGGGTCCTCTGGCTGCAAAAGCCAATGAGGAATGAAAATGGCGGTCCTGAAGTGGACGTGGCACTGCTGTGCTTGCTCTTGGCACCTGCACGATGCCAGGGTTGGGGTTCCATGCGGGTCAGGAATCCTGCAAACTGGAGTTATGTTTGGGGTCAGGTCGGAGGAAATCAGAACTCACATACGACATTCCCTCTCTGCCCACTTCAGCAGAAAGTGACTCACTTGGCTTCAGGGTGAATTTATTCTCTAACTACAAAACAATGTTTAACATTTGAGCCCCAAACGTCCCAGCCTTCTAGCCTTTGGGACATCTTCAGATGAAAGTGGCAGCGGGGATTCTAGCCTCGCAGAGACCAGGGTCTTCCTGGCCGATGGGGGGTTCCTCGAGGCTGCAGGCCTCCTTCCTGGCTTTTGGAGAAGAGTAGTTCTCCTCCTCTGGTCCATTAGCACTTCGAGGGTTTTCAGAGGATTCATCCTCCCCTCCTGGCAGGCAGCATCTCTCCTGGCCTCTGGCTTAGGTCAGGGACAGGATTAAAGGGGCACCGTCAGCGGGAGGCCGAGCAAGCCCTGCCTGGGTGCTGCAGATCCGCACAGGCCCTGCTGTCTACAGTGAGTCCTGACCTGGTAGGCCGGGCCCCTAAAACGGCTCTGCCGAGGCCCTGTGGCTGCAGGGGACAAAGGCCTCTTTGCTTGTGTGCCCTGATAGTGACATAGCATCTGTGGTCACAACCACGTCTCCCGCTGAGTAACATAGGGCCTTTGTTCTCGAAAAAAAAAAAATTTTTTTTTTCTTTTTTTTGAGACAGGGTCTCACTGGGTAGTTCAGGCTGGCTTTGAACTCACTAGGTAGCCCGGGTCGGACTCAAACTTGGGGCTCTCCTCCTGCCTCAGCCTCCTGAGTGCTAGGATTATAGGTATATCACCAGAGCTAATAAAATTATTAATTTAAAAGTATTTCTGTCCTCCCATTAAAAGAAAAAGAAAAATGTAAACAAGTTTCCATCTGAATCTGGAAGAGGAAAGGGGTAGAGGTGTAGGATGTCTTGTTTCAAGCAGGATCTCACTTCCACAGTCAGAACTGGTCCCAGGGCTGAGCCTCAGGGTGGCCCGGCTGAGGGTGGCACGGAGCAGTCATGGCACCCACAGCAGCATCACACACCGGGCCCACTGGAGAGGAGGTGGCACGGGCAGTCTGACGCTGCGTGTCACGGCTAAAATTACCTCCCTAATCACAGCTTCTAGAAATCAGCTTTGGCAAGGGAGGTGCACGGGAGCGCCCCAGGCCTGGACGCAGGGAACAGACAGAGGGACCAGAAATGACAGACCCACCTTCGACTCCTGCCGCGCTCAGCCTGCCTGTCCCGCGGGCCGCACACGCTGCCAAGACAAGGCTATTTATTTTTCCCAGCTTAGTCCCAGCCCTAGTAAGCGGATCCGTGTTGTCACAGGACTCGAGGGACAAGCTCGGGGAGCCCCACATCCCTGCCGTGAGTGACAGTCCCCGACAGCCACAGGACCCCGTCACCAGCTCCACATCTTGGGGAACGTTCAAGGGCCTGGGCACCTGCTGCCGGGATGGTTCTAGTTTACTTCTGAGAAGCGTCAAGCTCGTTTCATAAACCTTGGAGATGAACCCAAACTTTACTCCAAGGGCTCTTCGCTCTACACCCCATCGTCCTGCAGCTGTTGGGGGAGACCCTGGGCTCTTCTGCCTGCCTCAGCAGGCCAGGCCGGCCTTAATTTCATTAGAG
Source organism: Thryonomys swinderianus (assembly GCA_004025085.1). NCBI lineage: Eukaryota > Metazoa > Chordata > Mammalia > Rodentia > Thryonomyidae > Thryonomys > Thryonomys swinderianus. The sequence goes on from PVIC010006695.1 coordinate 7,465, forward strand.
TGCGTCCTGGGGTCACCTGTAAGCTCCTAAAACAACAACAATTCCAAGCAAGGGCCATTTCTTAATTCCTAATTCCAGCGGACTTACGCAGGGCATTATCCAGCTGATCTGAGGGCACCTTGCAAAGCCCTGATAACAAACTCGTCAGACAGACGCTCCGCCGGGTTCCCCCCGTTATCTACACTCTGCAGGTGCGGGAGGAACGTGACAGACACAGGATCTAACCTGCCACGGGTTTCCGCGACAGGATGTGGGCCCATCTGGACAGGAGCCTGGAACAGTGATTCTAAAATCCCTGGCCACGACCTGCCGCATCGCCCCGGGCTCAAGTTCCAGCTTCAGAAGAGGAGCTTCGCCCCTGCACACCTCCAGAGGTGTGTGGATTTGGGGACCTTCGGGTCAGTCCTCACAAATTACACACCAAACCCCGGCACCTCCGCTCCCTAGGCCCTAGCAGCCACCACCCACGGTAACAGAGGCAGCTGGTGCCTTCTGTGGTGCACAGTGAAACACCTTTCCTGCATGGGTTAGGTCTCTTACCTCCACGTTTACATGTCAACGAAAGATAAAAGAAAAAAATGTAAAGCTGAAATGTCAACGAAACACAACTTTGCTAAGGAACTGTAGCCCAACGACACCCTCTGTGAATGCTGCGGGTACAGCAGCTGTTTCCAGATCTTTCCCCCACCCGTCCCCACCGGCTGCTAAAAACTGTGAGACGCCCTCCTGGAGAGAGACATTGCGACTCCAGACTCCAGCAGCCGACGCTCACACCCCACACCTCCCTCTGCTCAGCAACTTCCACAGGGCTCAATTCCCACCTGTGAAATGGGCCGTGGCTCCCCCACGCTGGGGACCAGGAAGCGTCTTCCAGCCCCAAGTGCTAGACCGGTGGTGGGGGTTATCTGACTGCTCCGAGCTGGTCCGTCTGGCCTCTGGAGCAGATTAATCCCGTGCCCCTGGGGACAGTCACATCCAGACCCGCGGTCATTTGCTGGTGGTTGACTTTGCCCACAGGATCCTATCATCACCCAAGAATCATGTGGGCTCCTGGAGGGAGAAGGGCCAGGTGCCCTGCAGATCGCCACTCCAGCCCTTCGTGCCTGTTTCCTCCACTGCGAAATGGGCACAGCACCTTCAGGCCCGGGGATGCTGCACAAACCAGGGACTGCTCCTGCGAAGTCCCCTGGCTACAGGTTGGCCACACCTGGGAGCCACTTTCCAAACCCCTGCTGGAGAACATGACAAGGCTGGCGCCTCTGCTACATGGCCCCATCTGGCCCTGCGCGACACCCACCGCAGGTCTATGGCAGGTCTGCACCCCGCAGCTGCCGGCCGCACTGGAGGCGGCGGAGGACCGTAATTAGACGACCGTGCTGACGTTTCCCTGTGCGCTCCAGACGTTTATTATGCTTATTTCCTGCGAGCCAGGCCAGTCCTGAAGCACCACGGAGGGGACCCCAGGCACGGGACGTGGACACGGAGCGACCCTTCTCTGCCACCCCGTGCTCTGCTTCCCTGGGCGAGCTCAGAGCAGCGCGGGGCTCTCACCAACCCTCCCTGCTCACACGAAAGCGGTTTCCTCTGGAGTTTACTCACATTCCCTCTCCCTGTTTTGCCGCGGACATCTTTCCACCCAGGCAGATGCAGGTTTTATTGTTATTTTTTCAGTACTAGGGATGAACCCAGGGCCTTCACACTGAGCCACATTCCCGACCCACTTCTCCTTTATTTTTGAGATGGGGTCTCATTGTCTCCAAATTACCCAGGCTGGGTCTGAACTTGGAATACTCCTGCCTCAGCGTCTGGGTGGTGGGATGACAGGCCTGCACCACCAGGTCCGGCTCAGATGTTCTTTACAAGGTGAGTCCTCTTCAGAGTGAGTGCGAGAGCAGGTCACGCCCAAGCAGACACAGGAGTTTACAAACAGGTCCATCTCTGTCTCAGGGCGAAGCAAGCTGCAGCGCCTCGGATCAGAACATTCCAGACGGCCCGACGCTGCCCCCTCTCCTATGGGACAGAGGACAGCAGCCAGGAGCACCCGACGTTAACAGTGCTCACAGGCACTGATCTCACCTGGAAGTCAGGTGTCTAAGCAGGACAGGTATTAATTCATTTGAAGTTAATGTAAATTAATAAATGCTGGATATTTCTCACAGGAGCTGCTGTTAGTACAAACACTCCCAATCATGGTCTAAGGTTCCCTGGCCAAGACCACATCCCCTCTTTATTTCTTATGGGCTGTATAGTACTAAAGCATTCAACGTTTCCAAACTTTAAATTTCCTCATCTGTATAATGGTGACTGTGTGCCTCATCTCAGAGTTCTTAAAACATAAAATGTGGTCATGTACATCAATCTGCAACAATTGGTTCTGACATAATATAAATCATGACATTTTTTAAAAATTAAGAAGCTGGGCCAGAGATTTAGCTCAGTGGTTCCAGCGCCTGCCTCGCAAGCGCAAGGCCCTGAGTTCGATCCCGGTAACCACATACAATGCTGGGCTTGGTGACTCACGCCCACCAGCCATCAATACCACATACCACAGTGCCGGGCATGGTGGCTCACGCCTGTCATCCCAGCACTCTGGGAGGGAGAGACAGGAGGATTGCTGACTTCGAAGCTTGCCTGGGCTACATAGTGAGCTGAGGGCCAGCCTGAACTACAAAGTGAGACCCTGTCTCAGGAAAAAAGAAAAAATTAAGAAGCTGTCCCTTAGGATCCCACGTATGCTAGGTGCCACACTAGGTGGGTTAGTAGCTTTAGTTCCGGCTCCTGGAAGCAGGTTCTATTACCAGGCCCATTTCACTGTGGTGCGAAGCAAGGACCAGAGGGGTCAGATGGTGAGCAACTTGCTCAAGGTCACAGGCTGGCGGCAGACACAGGCAAAGGCCATCTTGCTCCTTGACTGGATCTCACCTCTAACCCTCTCCCCTACCCTTTGTCTCAGTAAAAAGGCAGGCCTGGGAGTCGCTCCATCCTTCCCATGCGTCACTGCACCTGCCCTGGGAGTCACCTGGCAAACCTAAAACCCGCGTGGGGTGATCTTAGAAAACAAGGGCTTCCGTACAGCCCCCTTCCCCGGGTGACCTTACTCCAAAGGCACCCAGGGGAATGGGCTTTAGGTTCCTGGGCAAGTCACCCCAGTGGACTCACCAGCTGGTGCTTCCTCTTGGATAAATGGGCTCGGAGCACAAAGAAATCAAGTCCAACATATCAGAAGCTCTCCCTGCTGGCGCTGGGCGTCCCTGTGCAGCCCTGAGGCCGCGGAGTGGTCTTGTCTACCCTGGTGCAGGGACTCAAGGCCTCCCCAGCCTTCCACAGACACACTCCTGAGCTCCCAGACAGCTCTGTCCTCTGGCCCTGGCTGATGCAGAGGGGGACAGAGGAGGGGAGGTGGGCACAGCCACCACCGCAGGCAGCCTCCCAGGCGGTGCTGCTCTGCCTGGCTTTACCCCAGGCCACCCATTCACAATGGGTTCGTGCCCAGTTTGTCTCTTTTCTAACGCGTCAAGGTTGTTCAACCCCCACTCCACTCTTTAAACTCATCAGGTCTTTGGGGGGCTTCAAGTGCTGGGGCTGGCGCTAGGGTACGTACGAAATACAGAAAGTGGCCGCTCTACGTCGCAATCACTTTATTGTACTGTCACCGTTAACTTAACTTTAAATACTACGGTGGGAAGAGAGGCCTCAGCCCGAGCCCGGGCACCGTCCCCAGGCAACGACCCCGGCTCTGTACACTATTTACAGTTCTCGTTCCTTTCTCGACCCCTCCCGCAAGGCAGCGCGTGTGCAAGAAAGTAGCATCGTCTGTCTGTGCAAGTCCTTGAGCCGGCCATGCGCCGAGGCCCGCGGCCGTCAGCTGTCTGAGTCCAGATCGCTTTTACCTTCCTCTTCCCTCTTCTCGGGGGAGGCCTTGGAGGACGACGAGGAGGTCTTGTTCCACTTCTCCGCGTTCTCAGACTCCTCCGATGAGGACCGCTTCTGCCGCCTCCACTTGGCGCGGCGGTTTTTAAACCAGACCTGTTGCGCGAGGGAGCAGGAAACACAGTGACGAGGCCGCGGCTCCCCGCGCCGGGACACCCGAGGCGCTCCGCGTGGCCGCCGTAGGGCGAGGAATCGGCCGGGACGCAGCGCACACGCCAACCAAAGAGGAGAGCCACCCACTCCCGCTTCCGCGTTTACAGTTCACTTCCTGGGCCTAAAGCGCCCTCCCGCAGCCTCCAGGCGGCCACCGCGAGGCTTTCTAAAGCGCGGGGAGCCCAAGGAGGGCTGGGCGGACCCGCCGGGGCTCCGATCGCAGGGCAGGAGCGCCAGACGCCCCGGCCGCGCGCCGCGCCTACCTCCACTTTCTCCTCGCGGAGGTGCACCTTCCGGGCCAGCTGCTCGCGCGTGCCCACGTCCGGGTACTTGGTCTCCTGGAAGAGGTTCTCCAGCGCTTCGAGCTGCTCGTCCGTGAAGATGGTGCGGTGCCGCCGCTTCCGCCGGCAGTGCAGTTGGTTGAGGAGCTGCAGCTCGGTGCGAGACAGCGTGCCCACGTTCATGTAGGGCAGCATCTGATGCGGCACCGGGGACACCAGCACGGAGCCAGGGCCCTCATAGCCTGCGACGGAAGGGGGCGCGCGGTCAGCCACTCTGCCCCTCCGGTCTGGGCTGCGGACACCCGGGCATGCACGTGCGCCCGCAAGCCCGAGACCATCTCAGTTTAAAAAGCGTCTGCAAGGGTGCGGGAACCAGGGGCACGACAGTCAGGGCGCGGGGCAGTGAACAGCGCGTCCCCCACACACTCGCAAAGCCGGGCACGGAGCTCTAGAAACTTTGGCGCCCCGGCAAGAGAGCGGCGGCCCGGGCGTGGGTGGAACCGCAACCCTGAGGCCGCGCGGCTTAGCCTTCCCTGACTCTCGCCTGAAAATGCCGCAAGACGCCCATGAACTCCAGCGCCCGGTCGGCCCAAACCAAAACAAACGCCGAGGGGAGCCGGGGAACTTGCCACAGGACGAAAGTTCGCGCAAGGTGGCGGAGCCTGCGCCCGCCCGCAGCGCGGCGCCCACCCAGCCCCGGCGGAGGCCGCGACCCTACCTGGGGGCGTCGGGACGCAGGAGCACTGCTGCGCGCCCAGCGGCGGCACGGCCCCGCAGCAGGCCGGGCCCACGGGCGCCGCCTGCACGTGCAGCTGCCCGTAGAAGTAGTTGTTGTAGCCGAGGCGGGAGCTGCCGACCGCGGCCGGGAGGCCCGCGCCGCCAGGGGCCACGGGGCGCGGGTAGAAGGCGCCGTAGTCCGAAGAGCTGCCGCCGCCGGCGCCATAGAGCGAGTCCCCGTGCAGGGCCGGGAAGACGACCGGGGCCGCGGCGCTGGGCGCCACCGGCAGCACCGAGTCTTTGCAGCGCGGCCGGGCGGCCAGGATGTTGTCGATGCTGAACATACTGGCGGGCATCCCCGATCCTCGCGCCGGGACGGTGCGGCGGGGACGCGACGAGGAAGAAGCTTCCCAGCGGAGGGCCAACTGCTCCCGTGGCGGAGCGAGCGATCGAGCGAGCAAACGGGCCGGCGGCGCAGCCCCGCGCCCTCCCCGCCCCCTGCGCCCGCGCCCTCCGCCCGCCCCTCGCTGCGCCGCGCTCGGCCCGGGGGAGGACGCAGCTTGGACCAGCTGAACCTCTAGTTGGTTTTATACCGAGTCGACGTCATCCTGGATTTAGTTCCTGGTAATATGCAGATGACAAACAGAACCAGATTTGGCTCTTTCTTTTCCTTTGGGTGGGGGGAGGATTGGAGGGGAGGGGAGAGAGGTGCCAAGGAGAGGGTCTTCCAGAGCCCGAAAAGAGACTGTGGATTGAGAATTAATGAAATTAACCTAATCTTTTCCATTCGGCGGCCCCGCCGCGGGCCGGCCGAGCCGGGCGGGTGGCCTAATTGCCCCGGTTAATCTCATTAATTCCATTGTGCGGCCGCATTAACAGCCCCCCGCCGACCTCTGCGCCCCACCCGTTTTTCTCAGATTGGGTCCTATTATTGGGTGCGATTTCCTCTGCCTGCAGCTCCAGTTGGGCCGATTTTACTTTGGGACTACTTTTTCTCCCTTTAGGAATTTGTTTTAGAAAATGTGAATGGTTATGTTCCCTTCCAGTCCGACCGAAAATTCCGCTCCTCCTTCGGCCCGGTGCACTGGCCGCCCCATTCCACCTCTTTTGTTTTTTGTTTTGTTTTGTTTTGGGTTTTTTTGTTTTTGTTTTTTTTTTTGTAATCTTGAAGTTCTCTCCCGAGTGGAAAAGTTTAAACCTTCTACCCCAAACCTTTTGTTTTTACAAAGCCAGCATTAGTAAAGGCAAAAACGACAAAAGGAGAGATGTCGCGTGTTTCTAAAACATTCTTTCTTTCTTTTTTATTTTTTTTTCAGCCACTTAAGGTCTGGAAACTACCATACTGTCCCTTCCTAGACCCTAACACAGCGAAGACCAAGTTCAACCATATTTAAAATTCACCACCAAGAGTAGCATCCTGAGCGTCGGTAGGTTTTTGTGCCTCCTTTTTAATTATTATTTTTGGAAAGGGTGGGGAATCCTCTCCCGACTGTATTTGGTATTCAACCCGAATGGAGATTTGGGGCCCCATCTCCTTACCCAACAACTGAGTCTTTGCTTTTTTTTCCTCGTTGGACCTACTTCCTCCCTGGCTGCCCCTCGCTGGGGCTGCCCTTCCCCGTGGCAGGCCCGGGCTGGGCTCCTGACCCGGCAAAGGTGGCGATGCTCCCCGCAGGCGGCCGCTGTGATTTGCGGGATCTTCTGTGCCTGATGCCCGAGGCGCAGCGAACGCGGCACTGTGTGAAGGCAGGCAAAGGCGGCACAGGCCCCGGAGAAGGTAGGCGACGGGCTACGCCAGCTGAAGCAGCCCCGGAGGTGGCACAGCCACCCTTGTGCGGGACTCTCTGGCCCCTCCAGCAGATGGAGCGCGCAGTACCAGAGGAGAGACTGGCCAGGGCCGTGGTGGGGGACACCTGGGCTCCCCAAGCCGGGCTGCCTTCCACTCCTGCCTGGTGCTCCTGACTTCGCTCTGGAAAATAAAGCCCCCCCCCAAGTTGTCTGAAGTCGCTGAGCGTGATCACCTGCATTGCGTCTTCCTCACGCTGGGGGAAAAAGGCAGGGTCACTTGTCACTTGTCGGCTGCCACCTGAGCCACTGGTTCCTGCTGGGCCTCCTCCTCTTAGGCCTCAGCTGGGACCTCTGTATCCCCACGCTCACCCACTAGGGGCTCCTAGCCTGGGAGACTCAGTCCTGAGCTGCAAAAACTCTAGGCTGGTTGGGGAGAGAGATCAGGACCCGATGGGATGTGTCTTGGTTTGGAAAGGCAATAAATTTTTAAAACTAAAAATCTGGTCAAGAAGAGACTGTAACCCTCTCCTCTGAGAGGCCAGGTATGTGGCAAAAACGGGTGCCCCTCTTCTGCTAACTAGGGAAGGAAGCGCCTTTTCCAGTTCAGACTCTTAGCAGCCACCGGTTCCGGGCACACAGCCTGGTCGCCAGCTTTGCTGAGCTTCCGTGCGGGGGCAGTGTGCAGTGCCAGGCGTCCAGGAACTCGGCTCTCCTTTGCTGGCCTCGTGTTGCTGGCCAGGTGTGCTCTGCCGTCAGGTCGGGCATGGATCTTCTGAGACTTTCGCCAGAGCCTGAGCCTAACAGGTCAAGGGGCTGTAGGATGATCGGGGCTGATGCCAGCTGTCCTGTTTTTGCAAAAAGTGTGTAGAGTTGCACCGGCTTACGTCCTCACCCCTGGACCCAAAGGAGGGCCTGCGAGTTTTTAAAAGATAAAACATCCTCGCTGGTCCAGAGCTTTGTGTCACCTCCCTTCGCTAGGCTGTTCTTAACCAGCTTTAAGGAAGCCGTAGCCAGCCTCTCTCTCCTAAAGCCGGCTCGCTCTACACCGACCCTGGATGGAGGAACGCTACAGGGGCTGAAGACCGGCACAGCCACCAGACGAATTTGGAGGCCTCAGGACTTTTATATATTTATCTTTGGCACCTGAACCCAGGGCCTTCACCTCGAGCTACGTCCCCACCTTCCTCTTTGCTTTTTGAGACAGGCTCTCCCTAAATCTCCCTAGGCCGGGCTCTAACTTTCCATCCCCTGCCGCAGCCTCCCAGAGTGCTGGGCTGGTTATGAGCTCTGCTACCAGGCCTGGTTTGGTCCAGGGGTTTAACTGATCTTCATGGGGATCCCTCAAACCCCAATATTGAACTCAGGTGACTGTCTCCCGCAGGCCGAGTTAGATAAGGGATGGACCTGAGGGGTTTTTCTTGTTCTTTTCTTCGGGAGGAAGTGTAAGATCTCCACTTCTGCCGGCAGCCAAGGGCGAGGTCCACGGCAGAGCTGGGTCCAAGATGAGCAAGAAGAATTCTGTCGGCCCTTTCCTCCGCCGAGGGAACTTTCGGGAGCAGGGTCCCCGGGCGGGAGCCACACTCTCCTTTCCTAGCTCAGCCTGCTCCGCGGCACAAACCCCTGCGTGGCGGGGCCTCCCCCACCGCTCTGCGGCCTCACCCTAAGTCGCGGGGACGCACGAGCCGCGGGAAGCAGTCAGGGGTTCTGCGCCCCGCCTCGCCTCCTCAGCGGGCGGAAACCCACAAGTGTCCGAGTGCGCGCCGCACAATCTCGCCGGCTCAATTGGAATAACAAATGCGACGCAGGCAAATTGTCCCCCTCGGGTTGCTAAGCGATTGTTTGTCCGCCCCGCACGCACAGCTCAGCATGGGAGGACGCGGAGCGTCCGGAGGCGGCGGCAGCGCCGGGTTAGCAGCGCGGTAAACACGGCGCTGATTCTCCCCATTATCACCCAAACACGATTTCACACAAAGCAATCACCGCGGAGAAGTCTATGGAAATGTGTTTGTTGAGGCGTCGCTCGCTCGCTCGGTAATAGCCCTCATTTTTAAGATATTAAAGAACAGATCGGTGGCTTCCACATGCATAGCGCGCATTGGCCGGTCCACGGCTCGAGCAGGGTCATCGCTACAGACACTGCAGATTTCATTGCTTCTGTGCTGGAGACCGGGTACCCAAATGTGCGCGCAGGTTGCCCCCTCTTCTTACCCAAGACACTCTCATCTTAGAGAAAGCAGGGACCCCCCACTTTTCACACCCCGGCCCCAGAGATGCCAAAAAGGAAAAAAAAATGCATATGCGGCTCTAACTTCTTATCGTTTCTTAATCCTTTCAGTCTCTTGCTTGGTTTATAATCGTGTTTAAGTAGGACTTTCCGCATCGTGCAAAAACCTGGCACGTCCTCTTCGGAGCGAGAAGCCCCGCGGGCTGCCGTGGGCGAGTCCGCCGAGGAGGGTACGAAGCGCCGCGGGCGCCGCACGGAGACCTCGGCACGGTTCCCACACGGTGCGGATTGGCTTTGGGGCTGTTCGTGCTTAAAAGGGAAGAAGAAACTCCAGCGTCTTTCAAACTAGCCCTTAAAGACCTTTTCGCGGCTCTGCTCGGGGTGGCCGCTGGCTTGACCGAGGGGCGCGGAAGCCGCCGCTCCGGAGGGAAGACCGGGAGGCTGTCCCCGCCGGGACCCTTACCGATCTTGATAAGTTTCACACCATTCTAAATAAAAGCAGCAGAGCCCCTCAAGACAAACTAACCCAAGTGTTAGGAACGCTCGACATAACCCTGGGGGGAAAGCGGGTGTTGGAGAAAAGGATGCGTTCCCAAGGCCTCAGGAAAAGGGGAGGAAAAAAGCTTCGGTCGTCCCGGGTTGCAGAAATCCGCTTCCAGCCCAGTTATTTACCCAAGTCTGTTCCGAAATGACTGCGCTGTAACTTTTGCATATCGTACAATGCAAACGTCCTTAATTTGTTCTCAGAGAAACTTTCTCTTGAAATGATTAGCAAAATCAGTCGTTTGAAAATTAGAGCGAAGGCACAGACGGTCCCGAAAGTCCCTCTCTAACCGCTATCAGCTTCTAAAGTTTTCATTCATGTAAACCTCATTAATGAAGATCTTTTATTTAAACGTCAAGGGGATTTGAAATTTAGAGTAAATTATGAAGCTTGTATGTCTAGCCAAGTCATGGGTCAAATGCATTTGTGAAAAACTGCTAAAAGAGCATATGGTTTTGAATTTTTCTACAATGACTAGTGTTTAAATAAATTGCTTGTACTGCTTAACTTCATGTGTAATTTTGACAGAAATTGGCCTATAGCCTTTTGATATGTAAACATTTCAGCCTTTTATGCGGTATAAAAAAGACACTTGCTTTTTAGGATCAGCTCAGCCAGTCACCCTGTAATTCAGAACGCTGGCACCTACCATTACATTCTTGCTAGATTTCAACTTTCAAGTGGCAGCCTCAAGGAAAAAAAAAAAAAGAAAAGAAAAGAAAAGAAAGGAAAAAAAGAGAGGATATTTCAAAAGCAATGTCCATTTGGGATTAAAAGCTGTAAATGAGGTGAGAACGTGCCACTTACTATCTGAAAGAAATGGATAAACCACAGTTATTAAAGAACATTTCTGTCACTTTTCCTTAAGTCAGCCCATCTGAGGAGGACACTTAAGCAGGGCTGGGGACTGACTGGCGTGTCATTAAATGCTTGTCTTAGGGCGGAGTCAATCAGTCCAACACACAAATAGGTGTTAAAAATCTAGGTGTCGGTCTGGACGCTGCCAGCGAAATGGCTCTGTCACAGGATCCATTAAGATGCAAAAATCCGTCTCCAGAGGGAATCACCCGGGGCCCGGGATGACATCCGCACCGCCGTGCAGGGGCTTCTGCTTGCTTGAGGGCTGTTCCTGAAAGCCTTGGAGGGGACGGGAGAGTTCGGAGCCCTCTCTGGGCTGCGAGGGTTCTGAAACCTCATCCTGCATAAGCCCATTTGTTAGGCATACATCTGCTCCCATCTGTAAAGGCCGCGATGTGGATTGGGGACCCACGCTGGAAGGGGGCCCGGGCTGCCCCTCAGGGTGTGAGACGGGACCACACGTTGCCTTCCTGTGAGCCGAGGCGCGGCAGGCTGCTCCTTGCCGTGGGTCCTGGGCGGCGGCGCTGTGCACGCGGCTCTCCCAGGGACGGCGCAGAGCTGGGGGCGGCGGAGAGACCCTGGGGGCGGCGGAGAGACCCTGGGGGCAGGCCGCACTCTGCTCGGCACGCAGCAGGCCTCCCCAGCTCCTGGAGGTCCTGTCTCTTAAAAAGAGCTTGCAGGGAAGAGCCTAAGAAAAAATAAAACCCTCGCTGAGAAAGACGGGAGAAGGTGTTGTACTTAAAATTCCCATGCCTTCCAGTTCATCAGACTGCGGTCAGCAACCCAGAAAGCAAAGAGCCCATTTCATAACATAAAGGAAGGAAGTGAGAGGCTTTTGTTTTTTGTTTTGTTTTGTTTTTCCTGAGCATTCTATAGCCTAACTTTTCAGTCTATTTCGAAATGAACAAGGGTTAAAAATTTTTCTTCAACAGTTGTAGTTTTAAAGTTCTTGGGGTGGGGGGAAACTTACCTGGTAATAAGATAGTGCGGTAGTTTTCAGCTGCTTTAAGGTTGACAGACTTAACCCCAAAATGTGTTTGGGTCAAAGTTAGCTGGGTGAGATGAGTATTTTGGGTACAATAAGGATACTTAGTATTTAGATACTTAGATTAAGAGGCTTTTACTTTTGAAGGAAACTATATTATAAAATAAAACAAAATTAAAACCTAACCATGCATGGGTGACTATTGCATGTTTAGAACACTGAGTAGCAATGGCATAAGGTTAGGATAGTTTTTTTTTCTTTTCTTTTCTTTTTTTTTTTAAGAAAGAGGCCCTTACTTTGTAGTTCAGGCTGGCCCTGAGCTCACTATATAGCCCAGGCAAGCCTCGAACTCAGCAATCCTCCTGCCTCTGCCTCCTGAGTGCTGGCATGACAGGTGTGAGCTAACACACCTGGTATGTGGAGATAATTTTTAGTGTCTTTATCTTTAAAAAAAAAACTAATGAAATGGTCACTGGCTGATAGATCTCTTAGTATCTTGAGATACAATTTGTTCCTGGTATCTTGATTGACACTTGAGACAAGGTCTCCCAGTGTAGTTCAAGCTGGCCTTGAATTTGCTGTGTATCAAAGCGTGGAACTCCTTGCAATCTTCCTGCACCAGCCTCCCTGGTGTTGGGACCGTAGGTGTGTGCCACCACACCAGTTGCTGACTGGTACTTTTTAAACATCAGAAGGAGGAAACTAAGCCTTGTCCATCAAGGAAGGAGACCTGGGTGTCACTGTGAGTCCTTTTCAACAGCTTTCTGACCTCCTGGGAGGGCACTTCCCTGGGCCAGTGACTGCTTTTGCCTTCTGAAGAAGCATCGTGGAGAACCTGGGCTCCAGCAGCAGGCCAGACAGCCATGGGGGTCCTGGGAGTGGCCCTGGCAGAGTCTCTCCCAGGTCCTGCGCCTCTTCTGTCCCACCATGCCAGGACCCGGTGCCACGACCCCACCGCCTGTCTGGATCACGCTGGCCAGTTCTCCCCCTGCTGACGCCTGCTGGGAAAGAGGAGAAAATGCTCAGAAAAGACTGTGTCTTTCGATCTGCTTCCTGTCGTACTGTCACTGTCCCTCCTACCCGGGGATGGAGAGTCTTGGAATCAGCCTCGCTCACGCGCAGACGCCACCCCCGCCACGTGCGGTTGTGCCTTGGCCGCCCTCCGCCTGGTGATCCCAGCACGTTCCTCTGCTCCTGTGCCGGAGGGGGGTTTGTGTGCTCCTTTGGGGTCTTCACCCACATCAGCGCAGAAGGCTGAGTCTTGTTTAACCTGCACGGGGATTTGGTTTCACTTAGCAGTAAAATTCTTTCTGCAGACCAGAAGTTCTTGGGTTGAAAATCCCAGGCGTCTGTCCATCTCCCAAGTCACGAGGCTGTTGGTAATTTATGTATTACAGGGGAAAGTAGTCTGTTCGTAGCAATGACAGCCTGGGGAATTCAGCACACTCTAGGAGCCAAACAGAGAAGTTGGACCAAAACCCCCCTTTTTACCTACATGATACCATGCAGGGATATTTTGGTTTTTTTCTGAGACAAAGGTCTCTCTTTGTAGTTCAGACTGGCCCTGAGCTCACTATGTAGCCCAGGCTGGACTCAAACTCACAGCAATTCTCCTGTCTCTGCCTCCATCTGTCAAATGCTGGGATTATAGGCATGAGCTATCACACCCACTCGTGCAGGGATTTCTTTCTTTTTTTTTTTTAGACAGGGTCTTGCTTTGTAGTTCAGGCTGGCCCTGAGCTCACTGTGTAGCCCAGGCAAGCCTTGAACTCAGCAATCCTCCTGCCTCTACCTCCTGAGTGCTGAGATGACAGTTTTGAGCCATCAAACCGGGCGTTGGTGGTATGTGGTACTGATTGCCGGTGGGTGTGAGTCACCACGCCCAGTATTGTTGTATGTGGTTAGGGGATGAACCAGGGACCTTGCTCTTGCCAGGTGGGCACTGGAACCACTGAGCTAAATCTCCGGCCCCATGCAGGGATTTTTTAAAGCAGGCCCTTAAGACATTTGTTTCTTTCCTGAGATCTGCAGATGCAGTATTTTCTGCTTTGCCTGATAGATTGATACATTTGTAAGAGAGCTGGATGTGGTGGTCTGTAATCCTAGCAGTTGAGAGGCTGAGGCAGGAGAATTGCTATGAGTTTGAGCCAAGGTCAAACTCCAAAGTGAGACCCTATCTCAAAAAGCCCCTCCACAAATAGCTACGTATATAGAAGAGAAATGATGAGGCTTAACCCCAACTAATGACAATCCTTTTCGCTGAAACTCTAGAATTCTGAAATTGTTTGTATTTTAAAGTATCTCCAGTTGATTTTAAGATGGGAACATAAGTTTTTGATAATACTATTCACATTCTGATTTTAGCCATGGACGCTCTTCCCCCGCCGGAACCCTCAGAAAGCCTCTCTCCAAGTTAAACTAGACAAGGTGATCAAGTGAATGTTTGGCTTGAAATAATTTTTAAAATAACTGCTTCACCACTCAAGCGCTTCCACAGAGCCTCTGGGGGTGCAGCGGAGAGGGAATATCTGTGAAATCTCACCCCACCTCCCAAACTCGGAACAAATTGCCTTTTGATTGGCCTGAGTTCGAAATGAGACCAGTGCCAGCACAGTGGGGCGTGAGGCAGCGGCAGCTGGCATTGAGGACAAAGGTATCCGGGTCTGGCTCAGGAGCAGCCAGAGGGCAGGACACATCCCTGCGCTCCCGGGACAGGGACCCTGTTACTGTAACAGGAAAGACCAGAGGGGCCAGGCACCCATCATGTGTCCATATTAGAACCAGTGGAATTATGGGTTTTTTCTTTTTTGAGACAGGGTCTCACTATGTAGATCAGTCACTATGTAACTCAGGCCGGCCTCGAACCCATGGCATTCCTCCTGCTTCTTAAGTGCTGGGATTATAGGCGTGCATGACCACGCCTGGTTGGAATTATGTTTAGCATGCAGACTTAGTGATTCATCTTTTAAATACCCCTCCCCGTCCCAAAGGAGGCCTGGAGTTTGTTTGGGTTTTTGGTTTTGAGACACTGTACCTCTCACTGTGCGGTTCAGGCTGGTTTAGAACTCACTGGGTAGCCCAGATGGGCTCCCCGCAGCCCTCCTGCCTCAGCCTCCAGAGAGCTGGTCATGGAGACTTGGGTTAGAATTCAGGTAGCCCTATCCCCAGAGCCACTTCCTTTCTGTCATGTCATACGGACTCCTTTAACGTGGTGACGTACGTTGCTCCTCAGTGTGGTGACCCAGACCTTCCTTCCTGGGCACCAGATGGGTTTCTCTGCTTCCCTCCCTGCCAGGCTTTGCTCTTCCCCTCCCTGTCTTCCTTGGCTGTGTCCCGACCTGGCCACCCCTGCCACCGTGGGGACCAGTGCCCGCCTCCTGCATGGCCAGAGGCTGCTGTCCAGACTTTCTGTGACCCGGGCTCACACATGATGGCTGTTAGCGTTTGGTTTACCTTCTGCCACCGGCCAGCTGCCCAGGCCTGGGCACGAGTGAGATGAGAATGCTTTATTAAAGGCAAGAAAACATTTTTACCTTTCCCCCTTCCTGTCCCCAGCCTGCTTCTGGGTCTCCCCAAATTCCAGGCAAAATCTGAGAATACTGTCCCACAACAGGTAAGGGCTCCAGCCGCTTCCTGTCAGCGGGCCGCCCCAGGCCATCAGGGCCACTGTGCAGCTCGTCTCCTGCCACCTGTGTCCACCGGTGGGTCACCTGCCACACGGAAGGTCCCTGGCCCTCAGCTGGGTCCTGAAGAGACAACGGCCCTCCCAGGTCTGCCAGGTGACACACCACCGTGGAGTCTTCTTTCCACTGTGCCAGCTACAGACACGCGCCACCTCCGCGGGACACAGTGCACCCCTGTTTCCTGCTGAAGCACCCAGAGGGGCAGTGGGAGGTCGGGACCTGGCTTGGTGTCCTACCGGCGGGGGGCACAGTGACCCCTTGGGCGGGGCCAACCTCTCCTGATCGTCCTCTCCAGGTCCGGCCAGACAGAAGGAAGATGGCGGCGTAGCAGGGAGGACAGTGGCGGGGAGAGACGGTGTCTGGCCCGGCACTGCTCAGCCGCCTCTGATTCCCAGGCTGGCTCCTGAGCTGTGCCTGGGGCTGGGTGCTGGTCATACCCGGGGCTTTGGCCTTGGACTGACTTCCTGGTCTTCATACCTTTTTGGGAGACAAGGTCTCCCTGTGGTTCAGGCTGGTTTTGAACTCACTATGGAGCCCAGGCTGGCCTTGGACTCATGGTGAGCCTCCGGCCTCGGCCTGCTGAGTGCTGGGATCACAGGTGTGCTCACTGTGCCCGGCGGCAGCATTTTTACAAGTGTAAGGTGCCCGGGGAAGGAAGTGAGGTTTCCCCGAGAGCCGCGAGAGAGCTTGGCTCTGATGGAGCAGGCGGTGCTTCACTCTGCCAGCTGCAGGACAAAGGTTCGCGTCCCGCCCAGGGAGTCCCCGGAAAACACTGCCCTCTTTGGAATGGCGCTTAGCTTTTCCCGGACTTCATTAGACTCTCAGATTAGAGGATTCTCAGACTAGAGCAGCACCGAGGCCCCAGGGTAGGTTCAGGGAAGAACTTGCTCAGCCTGTCCTCGAGCTCTTCATTCTCTTGCCGTGGCCTTCCAAGTAGCTGTGGTCACAGACCGGACTGCTATATCTGGCTCCACGTTGCTGTTTCAAAATGTAAAATTAACATTTTGATCTTTCCGGGCGAGATTTAGCTCAGTGGTTCCAGCGCGTGCCTAGCAAGCGCAGGGTCCCTGGTTGATCCCTGATAAGCATATACAATAATACTGGGCGTAGTGACTAACACCCACCAGCAATCAGTACCACACACCTCAGTGCCAGGCGTGGTGGCTCATGCCGCCTGTCATTCCAGCACTCGGGAGGCAGAGGCAGGAGAATTGCTGAGTTTGAGGTTTGCCTGGGCTACGTAGTGAGCTCAGGGCCAGCCTGAACTACAAAGCGAGACCCTCTCTCAAAAAAAAAAAAAAAAATAAGTGCCAGGCGTGGTGGCTCACGCCTGTCATCCCAGGACTGGAGAGGCAGAGACAGGAGGATTGCTGAGTTCAAGGCTTGCCTAGGCTACATAGTGAGCTCAGAGCCAGCCTGATCTACAAAGCGAGACCCTGTCTCAAAATAAAAAATAAAATAAAATAAAATAATCTTTCAAGTCCACTGTGCCTTCATTCAAAAGTTATTTAGTATGTGCTTATAATTCCAGCACTCGGGAGGCTGAGGCAGGATGATCGCCAGCCTGAACTACATAGCGAGTTCAAAGGCAGCCTGAACCACATAGCAAGATCCTATCTCAAAAAAAGTGGATTGTTTGTGAGGACGGCCCTTCCAGGCGAGCTGGCACACAGAAGGGATTTGACCCTTGAATTCTTGGCCAGGACTATCTGTGATGACCCGGAGGGTCATCATGGGGAGTCCAGGGCCAGCGTCTCCCAAGGCCCTGACACTAAAACCGGAATCACCCAGAAGCTGCTCAGGCTTCAGAAAATTACCCCGGGTCCCTTTGGAGGGAAAGGTGGGGCGAAGGGGACCTTGGGCCTTCTGCTCACTCTCGCTGGGCGCGTGCGGGGATGGCCAGCTGTGGCTCCGGGGGTGGGAAGCACGGGCCTTGCGTGCGAACCCGAAGCTGCAGCCCTGTCTCTTCTGCTCAGAGCCTTAAGCATCACCAGGTGGACCGGCCGGATTGTTTCACTGCTTGTTTTAGCAGGTCCAGGGTGGGACCCAGGGCTTTGCGTGTGCTAAGGGTGTAAACAAGCAGCTGTTTGGTGTAGATGAGGAGGAGGAGGAAGAGAAGCAGTGAAATGGTCGTTTCTGGTCAGCAGGACTCTCCTGGGCATTTTAGCTTGGGTCAGTTCCCTAATTCCCCCTCCTCGGTTTTTGAATCTGTAAAATGGGATTCACAGTCATCCTGTTGAAGACACGAGTTTTAAATCACCAACAGGGACGATGGCTGAGTCTCGGGGAAGGTGTGCCTCGTTCGTGGGGCCAGACTCTAATGTTAGAAGTGTTTCTTTACGTTCCTCTATGTGTGCGTAAGAATGAAGCAGGAGAACAGCACTTTCACGGCTCCAGAAGTCTGAGGACCTCTTCCGTTCTGGTACCGGAAGCTGTGTGGCAGGGTGCTTCCTCGGGTTCTCACTCACAGGCCAGCACTCAGAGCCAGGGCAGGGGCTGGGTGGGCACCTGGCTTCTGGACAGATGTGTGCAGCTGCCCTGCCACGTCCTCTACCGTGCTGATCTTCAGCAGCAGCCCTCCTAGAGCTGGCCGCGACAGCGTGTTCCTGCAGTCCCAGCCACTTAGTAGGCTGAAGCAGGAGGGTCCCTTGAGCCCAGGAGTTTGAAACCAGCCTGAGTAACATAGTGAGATGAGACTTTGTATCAAAATAAAAATATTAAGGACTGGGGGTGTAGCTCAGTGGTAGCGTGTCCCTGGGTCTGAGCCCCAGTAATAGGAAAAAATCTGGTAGAGATAGATGTGTGGCTCATATCTGAGCGTCACTGTAGCTGTCTTTACCCTTTGGTGCCTTGGGATCCTGTGGGGTGTCTGGAAGCGGGGCTGACACCTCTTGTGCAGAAGAAGGGTGTGACCATGCCGGGAGGTCCCTTGGGGCAAGCAGACAGCCACCAGGCCCTGGATCCTCAGCCCTTTCTCCAGAAAGCCCATCAGTGAGCCAGGCACTGGAGCCACTGAGCTAAATCCCCAGCCTAAAAGCCAGTAAGTGAGTGAGGCGGGACAGTGGTGGGACAGCCTTCGGTATGGCTGCTTTTGTTGGGCATGAGTTTGAGACTGATGCCTGTTGGTCACATGTTGGTGCTGTCCCCTCTGGTCCATGGGCATCCCAGGGTTTGCCAGTGCCCGGGTGACAGGTGCTCCACAGGCGAGGGATGCTTGTGTTGCCTCCTGAAATAATGTGTCCAACCCCCGCAGGGTGAGTGCTGTCTGCGTCTGTGCGACATTTGTCTGTGTTGTAGGTAATTTGTTCTGGGTAATCTAGGAGCAGCGTGCTGCTCGTGGGGCCAGAGTGTGTCAGACTCTGCAGAATGGCCAGAAAGGATTTCCAGGGTGACTGGACCACTCCACACCCCTTAACAATATATATGTAGGATTTCTCTTGGCCACTTTGGGGTTTTTGCAGGTTTTCAGACTTGTAAGCTGGCTCTCTAGTACACTCAGTGAAAGACATAAAACTTTTTTTTTCTTCTAACACAGATGTAAGTTTATGTCACGTGTCCCAGTACACTGAATTGGTGTTCCTACTGTGGCGTGTTGGGGCGGGCTGAGGCAGGAGCATCTCTGGGAATTTGAGGCCCGGAGGCCACCGTAGGAGATGGGGTCTGGGGTTAATGCCATGGGTGGTGTTTCCCTATGGTCGGAGCCTACAGGGTAAGAACAGGAAGAATAACCGTGGGCTGGCACTGGAGCTCAGGGTGTAGCGCTGGGTGGTATAAGCACAACTTGGGTCAGATCTCAGTGCTGTAAACAGGTAAAAGAAAATTATAAAATAATGAAGACAGAAATATTCATTTCATTGCTTAAAGGCATAAGCTGTATCATCAGTTTATGCTGATGCTTGAAATTCTAACTTAGGATGTGCTCAGCCTCAGCAAACTCCATTTTCTGTCTTTTTTTCGCCATACCAGGGATCGAACTCTGGCCCTTGTGCTTCTAAGGTAGGCACGGTACCACTTGAGCTAAATCCGAGGCTCTAGTTTTTTCTCTACACCAAGATGCTCCAGGCTCCATCAACCCTTGCCCAAACCGAGGACCCAGTTATTGTTGTTCCAGAGACAGAGAGGCTGAGGGAGCTGCCCATGGTCACACAGCAAACAAACTCAAAATGGAGATTCACAGTGCCGGGCGTGGTGGCTCACGCCTGTCATCCCAGCACTCGGGAGGCAGAGGCAGGAGGATTGCTGAGCTCGAGGCTTGCCTGGGCTACATAGTGAGCTCAGGACCAGCCTGAACTACAAAGCGAGACCCTGTCTCAAAAAAAATGGAGATTCAGCCCCAAGGTGCTGTGAGCAGCACAGTGGTCAGTGCCAGGCCTGGGAGATGGCGCTAGGGGAGAGGAGCCGGCTAAGCTGGCTGAGCCCCAGCTGGACATGGGGGTGGGAAACCACACAGGAAGCATCTCCATGCCCTGGGCGCCTGACTTGTGAACCCGAGCACTAATACCTGCCACACCCTACAAGTGGGGCCCAGTGTGGGTCGCCAGGCATGGTGGTGCATACCTGTAACCCCAGCATTCAGGAGGCTGAGGCAGGAGGATTGCACGTTCCAGGGAAGTTTGGGTGACTGAGACCTTGTTTCAAAAATAAAATTTTAAAAAGGTCTGGGAGCTCATCAGTGATGCAGTGCTTGCTATGGGGTCCATCCTTAGAGAAGGAAGGAAGGGAGGGAGGAATTGTTAGGTATTTGCATCATGTACTAATAAAAATAATTTTTCCCCCATTTAAAAAAAATGAGAATTTGGAAAACCTAACAGTTATTTGTAATTGGTTAAACTAAAATATTTACTGAATTTGAATGGAAATGAACTTTTCTTTTTAGTCTAGGGTCAGACTTGGGACCTCACATGTGAGACTATTATAGGTAGAAAAGCCAGCTAGACATATGTAGGCAGATAGATAGGACTGGCCCTTGGAAGGGAGCAAAAAAGCCAATTTGGAGGTTAGTGTTGCCGGAAAAGAGCTAGCCCACCCAGGATAAATAGGTGTAATTGATATTCCAAATAGGCAGCCATCAGATATTCTAAAGAAGGCGCCAACCTCCTGGGGTGGAGGGCTGAGACTTTAACCCACCTCCCCAGAAAAGAGTCAGAGTCAAAAATTCCTGTCTGAGTTTGATCGCCCGGGAACCACATACAATGCTGGGCGTGGAGACACACGCCCACCAACCATCAGTACCACATACCACATACCACATACCACAGTGCCGGGCGTGGTGGCTCACGCCTGTCATCCCAGCACTCAGGAGGCAGAGGCAGGAGGATTGCTGAGTTCGAGGCTTGCCTGGACTACATAGTGAGCTCAGGGTCAGCCTGAACTACAAAGCGAGACCCTGTCTCAAAAAAAAAAAAAAAAAAAATTCCTGTACTCATTGGTCAATTGTAACCTGTCCACTTTTTAAAAATCTTATTGGTAGCCCCCTATTGCAGACTTGCCTCACCTCGTGGCTTTGCTCCATAAAAGTCCTCTGAAAAGTGAGGTAGATGGTTACCCACTTTCCGGGTTCCCCTTCTGTCTCTCTTAAGGCAGAAGCTTTCTGTCTCAATAAAATTTTCCTACTCAAACCTCCATCGTTCCTAAAGTTCATTCTTTGATTTTTAGAGCGCATAAACTCGCTGTTCAGGTGGGGAGTTAGGCCTTGACTCTCCTGCGTCAGGATAAGGATTCTCTCTCTGCCCCACAGCCTCAGCCTGGAGAAGAGCTTCCTCTACAAGGTAAAGATTCCTGCCAAAGTCATCCATCTGAGCAGTACAGGCTGGCTTGGGACTTGCTATGTGGCCTGAGCTTGTCTTGAACTCTCAGTGATCCTCCTGCCTCAGCCTCCCATGTGCTAGGTTTACAGATGTGTGCCTTCACAGCTCTCTTTTTTTCTTTTTAACTTTTATAGGGAAGTATCAGAGGACATTCCTGTAACTATCAACAAGGAAAGATCTTCTAAATCAAGACAATCATGACAGATAAGATTGGCAGATACAATAAAATTAAGACCTTTATTGATCAAATTCACCTTCAGCCTTGAGAAAAGACAATAGCAATATCGCAACAAAGGATTACAACCCAGGCCACAGAAACAATCCTGTAATCCAAATAGAAGAAAGAAAACAACCCTGTGAAACAATTTGCATATTAAAAGGGATCCTCCCAGCTGGTCATGGTGGCCTATAAACTCATACTCTGGGAAGCTGAGGCAGGAGGATTTCTAATTCCAGAGAAGCCTGGGTAACTTAGTATTTTAGTGAGACCAGGCCTCAAAATTAAAAATAAAATGGGCTGGGGGTGCAGTCTATGTAAAGGCTCTGTGTTTAATTTCCAGTGTGTACATGTCAGTCCCTAGCATGGCGAAATTAAAGAATTGGAAAGAAAAAAAGAAGAAGGAAAGGAAAGAAAAAGGTCATAACTTCTTGAAAGAAGGTTTAGGGGTTGAGGTGGAGGGACACAGAGGCGGAGGCCCTGGGAATAGGGGGCTGGACCACTTGAGATAAGAAACTCTGTTGTGTAAATAGAAAAATCAGAATCCGAAATGTTACTTATCTTCCAGATACATTAATGGGATTAGGATTAACAGTGGGTGAAAGGTTTTTGAGGCAGAGGGAGATTTCAGCAGGGTGGGTGGGCTGGTTCCCCAGCGCAACAGTGAGGAGGGCAGAGGCGGCCAGGGGGCGCTGCTGTGCCTCCCTCCCACCACACAGCTCCGTCCCGCCCACGCCTGAGGGCGCGTGCCCTGTGAGCCTGGTCTCACCGGCACCACAGGCATGGCAGGTGCCGGGGCGGGCAGCTGACCGACCCGGAACCAGGGACAGAGGTGACCGTGGTGAACCTGGTCCTTGTTGGGGTGACCAGGAGCCTCATCAGTCCGTGGTCAAGAGCAGGGATGGGCCAGGCTGGGCCTTAGCAGTGGCTTTTGTTTGTTTGTCTTTAGGCAAGGTCTCCCTATGTGGCTCGGGCTGGCCTGGAACTCACACCAACCCTCCTGCCTCAGCCTCCCCACTCCTGGGATTCCAGGTGTGCACCACCAGGCCCAGCCTGTCTCCCCGGTTTGTACATCCCCTGCCTAGCAGGGACTGGATAGACGTGGATGGGACAAGGAGAGGACAGGCCATGGACGATGAGACTCAGCGTCAGTACACACCTTGGTCAGAGTCTTTTGCCAAAGAGGTGTTTTGTTTTCTGCATTTCTGAACCCCCCCCCCCCCCCCAGTTTACGGATGGTTTACAATCTCTGTCTGAAGTTACAGAGTTAAACTTCCTTCTAAATGTGCTGCTGTCCCCAGATGTGGTGGCACACACCTGTCACTGCAGCACTTGGCAGGCTGAGGCAGGAAGATCACTGGGAGTTCAAGGCCAGCCTGAAGCACAGAGCAAGTCCTTGTCTCAAACACAACAGAACCAGATATGCTGCGGTCCCTTTCCAGTAGGAGGAAGGCCACACGCCCTCGCCCTGCTCTGGGCTCCGCCGCCTCCCCTGGTCCGCCTGCTGAGACCCGGTGCGCAGGCTGCTCTTCGATGACAGGTCCTGTGTTTCCAAGATAAGGCACCATCGTAAAACCAACTGTCTGCAGCCATTTAGGCCCAGGCATGGTTAATGCCAGAGCTGGCTTCCAACTCGACAGCTAATGAGGGCGAGCGGCGGGGCCGCGCTAACGGACCGGCTCCCGGTAATAAACAGGCTGTTAAGGCTGGGCGCTAAACAACTTGCCAAGGTCCATTTGTGAAATTATTTTTTGGAGAGGAAGAATGAACCAACAAGGCTGTTTCCGTGGGCGACCACATCCCATCGGCACGGAGAGAGACCCAGGCGTGGGGCAGCCGCGCCCGGCTGTGGCCTCCACGGACGCCCTGGGGAAGGACTTCGGTCCCCCAAGTCCACGGCCTTGGGGCTGGGCCTGGGGCCAGGGACGCTGCGCGGGGACCGGCTCTCCTTGCTCTTGGCACAGTACAGGCCGGGGGACCCTGCCCCTGTGGGACCTGGCCTGCGGCCACCGCCACAGAGCTCTGTCAGCCCGGAGCCTGCAGCTGCCCTCGAGTGGAGGCAGCGTGAGCGGCATAGTGGGTCAGGATGAGCGCTCCGGCGGCAGAAGGCGGGGGTGGGGTGCTGGGAGGAAGCAAAGACACGGGACCAGCGTGTGACGCAGGGTAGCCAGAGGAGGTCAGCACGGGTCCTCCCCAAGCCCTACTCATACCGGCAGCCTTCTGGCCCCCAGACCTGTGTTGCATGCACCTATTGGGTGTTTTTATGTTTGGGGTTTTTTGGTTTTTGTTTTTCTCTGAGACAGAATCTTGCTGTGTAGCTCAGGCTGGACTTGAACTTGCAGTGATTCTCCTGCCTCAGCCTCCCAAGTGCTGGGATCACAGGTGAGTGCCACTATTCCAGGCCCTCACCAGCTCTGATTTGCAGGGATACACGTATCACACTGGGTCAGCAAAGGACCTAGCTGAGACCCACGGGGTGCCGGGAAGGGACCCCAGACCTTTGCGCGAGACCTGGGCTGTGCTGGGATGCTTAGCTGAGAGGGGGCTGATCACTCTGTTTGGCTGACCCGAGTGATTCTGCAGTCAGTGCAGGTCCGCCGAGGAGGCCTCGCCCGCTTTCTGTGGGCTCAGGTCAAAGCCAGCAGCACCTTCCCAGCCTCCTCTCTACCCTGTGTTTGCCGGGGGACCCTCCCTGTAAGCCGGGGGCCCCCTCCCTGTAACACAGGGGCTGCCTCGGACTCTCGGACATGCCTGTCTGGGGCCAGTGTCCCTGGGGCGGAGGCTGGACCCCTCCTCCAGGAAAGGCCATGGGAGGTAGACAGACAGACAGGCCGCCCTGGAAGGCTCAGCTCTGGCCAGTGCCTGGGACTCTCTGAGACTCAGTTTGCCAGGCAGTAAACTGGGACGGGGCTCCGTGGGGCTGCCTGAGGCTTCCTGCCTCCATGGAGGGCCCCGAGCCTCCGGCAGGGCCAGCTGGGCAGAGGCCCCTTCCCTCTTCTGTGTGCCAGCCTCGGGCTGCCCTGGTCCTGGAAGGGGAGCAGCCCGCGCCTGCCCACCTTGCAGAGCTGGAGACGAAGCCTCAGGAGGGAAGGTCCATCGACGTCCTTCGGGGACCTCTTTGGGAAAGGGGTCTCCGCAGAGGTGAGAAGTTACGAACCTTGAGGTGAAAGGATCCTGGTCGCCAGGCGCGCACGCGTCCCTGTGGGTGTCCTTCCCTTGCCATCCCGGGGTGCGGCCAGCCCGAGAGGCCCGCAGAGAGCCCCCCAAGCCCCTCATGCTCACAGTGAGAACGCTGAGGGCTGCTCAGGTAGCTCTGTCTCCCCCACTTGGAAGTCAGGCTCAATCCCAGTGCAGCTCAAACGGCCCCCAGGCTGCAGTGGAAACGGAAATGGGGAGCCCAGGGGAGTCCCCTAAAACAAACACCCCTTGAGGGCCTGACATCTGCGGCATTTAATCGGCTACAACCAGAGCTGTCACCACCTAATTCAGAACCTGAAAATAGAAATTTCAGCACCTTCTGTTTCCGCTGTCAGGGACTTCTGGTGTCTGTCTGTCCCTGGGACAACTTCATCCGGGATCCCCACAGGAGTCCTGTGCGGTGGTGCGACCTACATTCTGGGAAGCCTTTTTCTGTAGACCAGCTGTTTTTGTTTTTTGCAATACTGGGATCGAACTTGGGCCCTTATGCATACAAGGGTGGCACACAGTACCACTTGAGCTAAATTGCCAGCCTTGTGGGTTGTTTTTTTTTTTTTTTTTTTTTGAGACAAGGTCTTGCTATGTAGCCCAGGCTGGCCTCAAACTCATGGTGATACTCCTGCCTCAGTCTCCTGAGTGCTGGGATTACAAGCGTGGGTCCGATTCCAGACTGTTTACAAACCCCCATCTCCTACCCAAATCCTTCCTGAGGGACCTGAGATAAGGCAGGTGGTTGTCTCATCCCCGGGTTTCAGGTTGAGGGCGAGAGAGCCGAGGCCCAGGGTGGTGAGCACCAGAGAGGGCGCCCTATGCCCGGCTACTCACAGGCGCCCCCTTCCTGTGGCAGGTAGAGGTGTCACAGCTTGGCCTGGGGGTCTGACCATCTAATCCCGTGGCTTCAGGCCCCGCTGGCTGCTCCCTAGGCCCCCTGCACCCAGCAGACGGAGGTAGGAGGACTTCTACCTGGTTCTTGGGGGCCTGGGGAGCCTACGTGGCCTGCGGCCTCTCCTCTGCTGTTCCCAGCACTGTCCCTGTGAGGCTCGGCCCAGCCTCTGTCCCCGGCTGGTCGTGACAACTGTCAGAGTCCGAGGACAGCTGGGGCACCTGCCTGACTTTTCAGCCCTGAGCAGCCTTGTCCTTCCTGGAACCACTGGGGCTTGAATCCGGGGCATCCCCTCAGGTACATTCCTAGATTTTTTAGTATTTTATTTCGAGACCATCTTGCTAAACTGTGAAGTTGCCCAGACTGGGCACAACCCTAGAACACTCCTGCCTCAGCCTCCAAGAGTGCCTGGATTATAAATGTGTGTTACCACAACAGATTTGCAGTAGATACTTATAACTGCCCCCGTCACACTGCAACCACCAGCTCTTCTGTTCCTCCGCTCCCCTAGCATCTTCTAAGAAGACACATCTTCTCATTGTCTTTGACTCCCCCGTCTTTCTCTCAGTCCTTGTACCTTTTGGCTCAGGGAGCCGAACCTCCATCTGTGAGCACTAGGGGGCGTGCGTGACACCTGCCATGCTGCCTGCCATCTTGGTGGGCAATGCCTCTGACTCAGCGCCTGGGATGGGTATGCTGGGCTTGCACACTCTGCTAATGCTCCCTCCTGAGCTGTCCTGGGCACATGCTCTGTCCCCATCTTCCCAGAGCTGCCATAATTAAGGACATTTGTCCCTAGCCCGGGGGGCTGTGGGCACAGGTATGGTCTCCTGCTGTTCACAACTCCTTGACATAGAAACACACTTGTTGCTGAGTTGTTCGTTGTAAACAACAAATACGTTTGCACACTACATACCAAATCTGTACTTAACGCTTTCCGTCGCTCGGACCACAGGCTTCCCCACAGCTGGGCTGCGGTGCTGCTGAGGTCTTCAGAGGCCACTACAAAGGGAAGCTCGCGTCTGAAGCACAGCGCTGAGCCACATGGCATTTGTACCCTGGTATTAATCCGAGCTGGCCCAAGTCTTCGGTTTCCAAAGCATGAGAAGCGTCTGGGTCGGCCTTTCCCACCCTGGGGACCGCGTCAGAGCGAGGGCCTCTGGCTTTGTAAGCCAGGGATGCTTCTGTGTTACATCACATTTCTATGTCTCGTATTTGCTTATTTGCTTACTTTTTGGCTTCCTGAGACAGGGTGTCCCTAGGCGTTCTCGGTGGGCTTCCTACCTCAGCCTCCTGCGTGCTGGGGTTACAGGGGTGCACTGCCATGCCCTGTTTTTGTTCTCTGCTGCTGGAGAGTGAACCGCCCTCTCCCAGATGCTAAGCAAGTGCTTTCCCACGGAGCCACGCCTCCGAGGGCAGCGGGCAAGTGCGAAGGCCCCGGAAGCAGAGGGCAGGAGCCGGGGCAGCGGGAGTGGGAGCTGGGGTTGGGCTGACTGTGAGAGCCACGTTCGGGAGTTTGCAGGATGTTGGTGGCCCTTTTGTCTTCCTGGGATCCAGACGTGTGGCCAGGGCTGGGGCCGGTGCTCAGGGTGTCTTGCGGGAGCCCGTGGAAGCGATGAGCTTCTCCCCTCCGTGACCAAGGCAGTCGTGTTTCCTGCTTCCTGTAAAGGTTCCTGAGCTCCCACAGCTGAGGAACTCACTGTGCGAACAGAGAAACCAAAAGGGTCAGCGCCTTGATCTTGAAGCTCTACCCTCCTGAGTGATGTGGGATTGATTTCTGTGTTTCGGCTACCTGGTCCATTATGACAGCCAAAGCAACACACTCTTTATCCTCAGTTCCACTCATGATTTTGTTTTTACCAATACCAGAGGTTGAACCCATGGATGCGGAGCTGTATCTCCAAGTCTTTTCACTTTTTATTTTGAGAATAAATCTTACTGAGCTGGCCAGGCTGAGCTTGAAGTTGAGATTCTCCTGCCTCAGCCTTCTGAACCATGGAGGTGGCATGTGTGCCTGTGCCTTCAGTGCAGGGAGGCAGGCAACGAACAAACCACCCAATGAACAGCACACGGGATGTGCTGGGTCAGTGCTCTGTCACCAAGGCCTGTTCTGCAGGATGAAAGCTCTTGTTCCCCGGCCACTGGGAATGTTGACTGCCAGGGACTCAGCAAAGTTGTTGTGCAACTTCTCCGGGCGCCGGTTGATGTTGGGTCTGAAGGCCTTACCCTGAAGTGGGGTAATTCCAAAGGGTTAGCCCAATTCTAGAGCTCCCCGTGGAAGGTAGGAGAACTTCGTCAAGTAGCAGAATTTGAAAGTGTTGGGTGAACAGATAGATGGATAGACGAATGGAGGGAAGGTTGCTTGGGTAGATGGACTGATGGACGAGTGGGTGGGTAGCTGGCTGGATAGTTGGATAAATAATGGGATGGGTGAATATCTGGATGCATGGACGGATGGGTGGATAGACAGATACCTCTGACTAGCTCTGTTTAATTTGTTTACTTGAAGTTCACTCTCTTTAGATGGCCAGGCCCACGGAACTCAGCCAAACTCACTCTCTGCCCTGAATTTGTTTTGGTTGTTTGTTTTGAGATAGGGCCTTGCTTTGTATTTCAGGGTAACCTTAAACAAAGCTTCCTCTCTGAGAGGAGCAGCAGCTACTAAAAATAAAAAGCATTTAAAAAACTATTCTTTTGTGTATGTGTGGCGTCAATGGTCAAACCAAAGTCCTCACGCGTGCTAGAGACACGCTCCATCACTGAGCTGCATCCATAGCCCCAAACTATTGTTTCTTTGCTTCCTGCCTTTTTTCTGAGGACAACTCAGGTAAGCCCAAGTTGAAATTAGTTTCATTAAAGAAAATAAAAAGTGAAGTCCGGGCCAGAGGGTTAGCTCAATGGTTCCGGCACCTGCCTCACAAACGCAAGGTCCTGAGTTCGATCCCCAGTAACCACATACAATGCTGGGCGTGGTGACTCACGCCCACCAGCAATCAGTACCACATACCACAGTGCCAGGCATGGTGGCTCACGCCTGTCATCCCAGCACTTGGAAGGCAGAGACAAGAGGACTGCTGAGTTCAAGGCTTGCCTAGGCTACATAGTGAGCTCAGAGCCAGCCTGAACTACAAAGCGAGACCCTGTCTCAAAAAAAAAAAAAAGTGAAGTCCTTCGCAGTTAGAAAATGGAAGACTTGCAGGCCTCATCATAGACATATGCCGCTGGGGCACTGAGCCACCTGGCAGCCTGGGTAAAAGGGGCAAGTGCTCCATTGCACAGCACTTAGGATCAGAAAAGGAAGCCAACCCAGGATGTCAGAAAGGGAGGATGCTGCACAGAACGGGAGAAATTCAATCCTATGACCTCCTAAGCGTCTTCAATTGAAAAAATCTTGGAATGCTATGCCTGCCAGTTCCCAGGTAGAATTTCTCCATAAAACCTGGACTGAGACAGGAAGAGGGGAAGGTAGGAAGTAGATGCTGTGAAGAAATTATTATTATTACACACAGGAGTAGACAGAACTAACATCTCCTACCCAATATGTTGCTTGGGGAGAAATGAAACACATATGCTCATGGTTGGAAAAATGCTTCCATCTAATTGCTTGTGGACGAAGCACTTTATTTATAGACATCAGAAAGAAATTTGGCTTCCTCGCTCGGTAATACGGCAGGGAACAGGGCCAGGTAGCTGCCGGCTCTGGGATGCCCTGTTCCGCAGGGCAAGATATGGAACCACTTTTCCTGGAAGCACAGCCGATTTGTCTCTTTTTCTTCTGCTTTTAACGTGTTTTGTAGAACTCTGCAGAAAACCCACTTGGCCCTGAACGAGAGGGTGAGTTGTCCCCTGGGACTAGGTGGGGGGGTCATGGGAACCCCACCGCACCCCTCCCCGCTTCCCCAGGTTCTAGTTGGCCCCAAGGAGACAGGAGCAGACGGGGTGGCATTCTCGTGCCTTCTCTGGGCTAGAGGGGGCTGGGAGGATGGAAGACACCGGCCGGGGCCCCTGCAGTAGGACCCCTGGGCAGTGACCTTTGCTCTGTGCACCCCAGGGAGGTGGAGGGAAGCCATGGGGAGCCCTGTTCCGGGAGGGCGTGGGATCTGGGTCACAGCTGGGCGGGGGTGGCCGAAGCTGGCAGTGGGGAACACGGGCACCATGTGCAGAGGCTCCTGTTTCCTCAGCAGCAGCGTGATGCCCACTTGTGGGAACTTCGGTCCCCTCTGAGTGGCTTCTGAGAGGACAAAGGGAAGCAGCTGCTCGTCGTCCTGCCACCAGGCTCAAGCCCCTTATGCTGCCTCTGATGCCCAGGCCCACCCTCCACCAGACACAGGGCGGGCGCTGCCCTGCAGGTATTCTGCAGCACGGTTGATTCCTCTGGGTGAGGCCTGTCTAATCGATTCAAGGCCCAGGAACAAAGACGGGTTTCCGGAAGAAGGAATTCTGCCTCACCCCCCGCCTGCCGGCTGCCCTCGGCATGAGACTGACCGGCCCCCATCGCGTGGACCAGTTTCTTGAAATAAGTCTCTTACCATGCACGGGTGCGTACGCCACATGCACATTCACGCGTACACGTGCACACACACGTGGCCCTACTGGTCTGTCTCTGGAGAATGTGGCCGAGGCGAGCCTCTTGCTGCAGTCAGACTCATCCTTCAGCCATGCCCAGGGCGCCTCCCACGGAGCCTCCGCGCATGCGCCCTCTGCCCGCACGCCCTGCCCAGGCCCCCGCTGCCCTGTAGCACCCCCTCCTGCCCTCTCCGCCCTCTTACGCACCCCGCCCTCTGCTGGAAGGTCACTTCCTGTCATTCTCCCTTGTGCTTCTCTCTCCTGAACAAGGTGCAGCAAGGGCTCTGCCAGTGTTTTGGTTGGTGGCTGCCCAGCCCCCCCCCCCAGGTCTGCTTGGCGCACAGTAGGTGCTTATCCTCATTTTAAAGAAACTCCGTGCGTGGAGAGAGGAGCAGGATCGGCCTTCTTACCTCTGGGGGCCGGAAGCCCAGGATCAAGATCCTGGCGGGTTCAGCTTCCGGCTTGCTTGTGGACAGCCTTTCTCCAGACATGGGGCAGGGCGGGACAGCTCCCTCCGATGTGGCTACAAGGTCACTAATCCCATCAGAACAGGGCCCACCCGGCCTGGCCTGTTTGGCTTTGATGCCCTCAGGAACTCAACACCGTGCGGTCACAGGACACTGCTCGCCCACAGCAGCGCTTGCGAGCCCGGGTGGGAGGAAGGGCGGACGGCGCGGATCTGCGCGATCCTCATCTGGAGGAGCTCCCATCAGCCTGCAGCAGACGGATGTTTCCACAAGAGAAGAGCCTGGGCCGACCCTAGAAAGTGCTTCCATCTGATGGACGGCAGGAGAGCAGGAAATGGAGCCGGAGTCGGTGCTGCCGTCTTGAAGCAGAATCTCTTTTCCTTCCGGAAGCCTGTTTCGCGCTGAGCCCTTCAAGTGACTGGACAAGGCCCGCCCGCCCGTGTTCTCATGGACGAGTCAGGAGCTGAGGCGCAGTGACATCCAGAGCCCTGAGCCGGGCACAGAGGAGCTGCAGGCCCGGGGGACACACGGTCCGCGGACAGTGAGTGTGCAGCGAGCGCCCTTGCCGCGTCACGGCCAGGCTGAGAGGGACCGTGGGGCTGGGGCAGCCGCCTCCTCCCCGTGGGAAGCAGACCGAGAGACCAGCTTTATTGTATCTGAGTGGCTTCTGGGAGGACCAGCGGATCGGGGCCCGGAGAAGGGGCGGGCGATGGAGCCAAAGAGCAGGATGGGCCGAGGCCACTGAGGCAGAAGCCAGGCTGACCTTTGACCCAGCAGCTACACCCCGCGTGTGACCCCCAGAAGAAGAAAATTCACAGCACCTTTGTGCACACCGTCCTAGATGGGCAGAGCTGCAGGGTCCTGGGCCAGACACGGCCGCGTGGCGGTGCACAGGCGGGATTAAACATCGCACAGGGACACAGAGCGCGAACTACGGACACCTGCAGCTGCACGGGTGAACCCCACACACGTCATGGCGACCCCAAGAGGCTCCGAAGAGCGCTGAGTCTGCGCCGAAGACAGGCGTGCGGCGTGTGTTTGTTCTGGCTGCGCACAGGACCGTTTTGTCAGCAGTCGAACACGGGTGAAACCAGCTTCGGGGAAAGAAGGAGCACAGAGGGGATCTCCGGGGGCAGAGTCTGGTGACGGGGGTTCCTGGGACACCATGCGCCGTGCGCCCGTCGCTGCCTGTGGGTCGCACACACCTTGGGCGGTAGCAGAGGTGGGACCCAGAGCAGGGACCTCGCATCCCGCTGTGAGCAGGGGACAGAGGCCTGGGGCACAGAGACCTCAGCCAATTACTGCTGGCGGAAGCGAGGACTGAGTGGCACAGTCAGCCTCAGGGCCCACGCCTCGACGCTGCCTGGCAGAGAGAGAGATGGAAAATGAAACCAGACAAAACGCTCAGGTTAATCAACCACAAATAGCCATTTATCTATCCAATTTGGGGACAGTGACAGAGTGCTGGGTGGCCGTGATGACAGCACCATCTCCCGTTTTGGTTGACAAATTAATCTGCCCAGGGTTTGGGGAGGGAGGGGCCATCTCCCTGCACCGCCCCACGCCCAGGCCGGAGCAGCCTCCAACTTCTCGGAATAGCCGGCCGCCTGATTCCATGTCCATTACCCGGCGCTGAATGTAAATTGATGTAAATCAGGGAGACGGATCCGCGGCCACGGCCCCTCTCCTGTGGCGCTGCGAGGCCCGAGGCTGCCTGGGTGCCTCCCAATCTGAGCCCCGCAGCCTTGGGGGCTCGGAACGGAGTGGAAGCCAAGGGGTGGGCGAGCGGGGCCCTCGAGGAGTAGCATTTCCCAGGAAAATGCCCGCGACAGCCGCCGGCAGGGCCGCACCCCGCGAGCGCGCGCTGCGGACACATTCCCACTCTAATCGACCGGTGGAGCCTGCGCCGAGGAGATGGTTAGGGCTGTTATGGAGGCAATCTGTGTGCGTCGCAGGAAAGCGAGGCCGTTCAGATCGGCAGAGAGGAGAAAGGAAACAAATAACGAGCACCCACAACTCCACCAGCTCCCAGTAATCAGCTGAAATTTGCTGCTGCGTCTTTCAGGCCTGTTGCTAATGTGCGTGCAGACGGATGCATCGGTAGAAATTTACATTTGAGCAGCATGTCATTTTTAACTGTCTTACTCTTTCAGCTCCATGTGCAGAGGGTGGGGTGGGGGTGGACGCAGGGCCTGCACACGCTAGGCCGGTGCTGGGCCACTGAGCCACACGTCCACCCCTAATGAATCTAGATGCTGAATCTGGAGAAGTGGGATTTATCCAGAGGTAGACCTTCCATTAAACTTAGTTTAGCTGAGGCCTCCCTTGTCCAGTGCCTTCCCAGGACCTGAGTCTAAATTTACTTCTGTGTTCCTGTCCTTAAAGAGGGGTGATCTTTGTGCTTCACAAAATCCAGTTCTATGCCTAGCCGAAGGGTCACATTCCCCACCAAGCCACAGTGAGGAGTCCCTGGGTTCCTGTAAAGTGGGGCTGTTTGGAGCCAGGGCCTTTGCACATACCGTCGGGGCACCTGGTGCTGTGGTGTGGGCTTCTCACCCCCAGAACTCTTAGACAACACTGTACATTTCTGGCCGAGAAGGGTGGTGAATGCCTGTAACTCCTGGCATTTGGGAGGCTGAAGCAGCGGGCAGCCCGGGCTATGTAGCAGGATCCTGTCTCACAGACGAGAAGGTATGAATCTGCTGTTGGAGCCGAATGACTCCGCGGCATTTTCTGCGGCAGTACTGGGAAATAAAACAGGCAGTGCCCCCAGAGTGCACTGCGCCCAGGGATTCTGGGGTGGACTGCAGTGACCCTCAGGGACTGGGGTCTGGGAGGTCCCAGATGGCGGAGTGGGCAAGTCATGTGTCCCTGCAGGCCGGGTGGGGTCAAATAATGCTTAGTCTCAGGGTTTTTTTTACTTCTTTCTCTCCCATGACGTAAGGGACACCCGCTCAGCCATGGGCATGGCTCAGGGCTCCACCCTGGTCACCTCTTCACTTGTGGGGACCCCAGGTGAGTGGTAACCCCACTTTCTGAGCAGGAAAGCCAGGGGGCTACACAGCTCCCCCTAAGGGAGGCTCAGCCTGTAGGATCCTCACTCTGCATTCCGAAATCTTTCCCTTCTGCTTCCTGCAGCAGCTATCAGGGGCCTTGCTGATACAGCCGGTCTAGGACCAGGGTGTGGGCTGCTCTCCCAATCCTGCCAGGCTCGGGTGGCTCAGTGCCAGGCCCTGGTCTCCACCCTCTATGCCCGCGTCTGAGGAGCGTGTGCCAGAGGAAATCTGCATAAAACGAAAAGATTTCATTGTATTTATTTTTTAGTCCTTTTTAAAAGTATATGTGATACAAGCTAAATGCGTTCATCATGGAGAATTAGAACTGTAGAGGGTGCACCTTGATTCTGTTTATTTACCTAGTTCCTCTAATCTCCCGCATCCAGTTCCTTTCTATCTTTACGAAGTCCATCTCCCTATTTCCTATCTTCTTTTATTTTACTTCATCTTTTTTTTTTTTTTTTTTTTTTAGACAGGGTCTCGCTTTGTAGTTCAGGCTGGCCCTTACTAAGTAGCCCAGGCAAGCCTCGAACTCAGCAATCCTCCTGTCTCTGCCTCCCGAGTGCTGGGATGACGGGTGTGAGCCATCACACCCCGCATTGTGATATGCAGTGCTGGGGATCAAACCTGGGACCTTGTGAGGCAGATGCCGGAACCACTGAGCTAAATACCTAGCCCTTCTTTTATTTTACTTTTCTGAATTTTTAATTCCCAGTGGCCCTGAGTATGGGACGTGATGATCGCATTCCTCGTGAAGAGGGGGGCACATATACAAAACACACCATCATGTCTTCCTATCTCCTTCCCCTCCCCCTCCATGTCTTGGGCCCCTTCCCGTTTCCAAAAGATCCATCTTCCTGTTGCTTGTTATCTTTCTTTTACTTTGTTCTTTAAGTCACTTATATTTTGGGTGTCTCATTGAAGAGAACCACACAATATTTAATCTTCCATGTCTGGTTTATTTCACTTAGCATTATGATCTCAAAGTGCACCCATTTTTCTTTTTTTTTTTTTTTTTTTGTTGTTGTTGTTGTTTTCACATAGGATCTTGCTATATAGTCCAGCCTGGCCTTGAACTCACCTATGTAGCCCAGGCTGGCCTTGAATATAAGGATTAAAGGCCTGAGCCACCACACTCAGGTCTACATTTCTTTTTTCAGATCTAGGGATGGAAGCCAGCCGCTGCACTGCCTCCTTGGCCCTATCAACTGTGTTCAAAACAAAATCCTCCATGAGTTTCTCACATGGTGCTCTTTCTCCTCCCCATCCCAAGCCAGCTACTTGGTACTGTGCCTACCTTTGAAGTACAAGTGCTGGGGTTCGATCCCTGGTACCATCAAAAATAAGAAAAAAAAAGTCACCTGCTGAGAACACCTGTGTTCAAGCGCTGCCTGCAGCAGGGCCACCCCCATCCCTCTGTGCCCCCTCACCGTGAGGCATCAGGGACAAGGGTCTGGGAATTGTCCCACTGGGTCACTTTCTTCTTTTCTTTTCCTTTTTGTGGGCTGGGGATGGCGCCCGGGGCCTCACCAACAGGCAACAGCTCTGCCACCAAACCAGGAGTAGCCCCACTAGCTGACTTTTCCGTCTGTCTTCCTAGACCATCAGGGCCCACGCAGGACACACAGCACCACCCTGGGCGCCCACCCACACCCCTCTGTCCCTCACGCAGGAGCTCCACGGTGGAAGTTTCCGGCAGACACCCCGGTGCTGACCTTGAGCATGGTGCTGTCCCTGCGGGAGAGAAAGGAGAGCCCAGCAATTACGCGCTGATGGCCGTCAGCGCGCCCGGGGGCAGGGCTCCTCACCGGGCAGGCTTTCGATGCAAATGACACGCATATTCATGAGTCAAAAGGTAATTTGTATGTGTCTCAGACTGTACCCTACCTTTCCCCATCCATTTCCCTTTCCTGTGAAAGGGGAAATTAAAGGCTTCAGAATATTACACCTTTTAGTAGTCACTGGGAATCAAAGCGTCACAGTTACTGACAGCTGGCTAGTTGAACTTGAGCTGGACTGTCCTTTATCACGGCTACAAGCCGATCACTTCTTAACCAGATCTCAGAGACAACAGCAATTAATTTAGGGGGGACAGGGCACGTTGAAAACTCGCGTGAACAATTGCACCAGCATCTGGCTATGTGGAGCTCTCTGGGGCTCCTCTGTCCTCTCCCTCATCCTTCCATCCTCTTTCCCTTCTGTCTCAGACTAGCTTCTTTCATTTAGTGCTCTGGCTGGGACCCAAATGTTTCCCTCAGGGCTCTCTGTATTGAAGCCTTGATTACCAGGGAGACCCCTGTGCTACATCCTCAGTTCTGCTTTTTAAATTTACAATAACATTTTAAAATGTGGTCAGAGCCAGACATGGTGGCGCACACCTGCAGTCCCAGCACTGGGGAGGCTGACGGAGGAGAATGGCTGCAAGTTCAAGGCTATCCTGGGCTACCGAGTAAGCTCGAGCTGGAATTCAAAGTCTGCACTGCCCACGTGTTTTAAGCAACTGCCGGAGAGCCAGAGCCCCAGTGCAGTCGGCAGACCCGGCCTTTGGTGCGGCTCCCTGGAGCCTAGGGAACTTCCTGAACCGTAAGCGGGAATCCGTGCATTTGCATTTGACATTTTTCAGAGAAGAAGGGTCCCTGGCTTCCAGCACTACCAGGGGCTCCAGGGGTCCCCTGCAGCACCGCTTTGCGGAGAGGTTCACACTGGCGCGCCAGGCGTTTATGTTGGAATGAAGCGATAGTGTGGGACAGGAGGAGGCGCCAAATGGGTCCTGGGCCAAGTTCCGGGGAGCAGATACTGGGGCGGACTCGGGCGCTGCTTGGCCCTGACTGCGTCTGCCAACCTGTGTCACAGGTCTGAGGGAAGTCACTGAGGCCCCTCCGTCTGGGCCTCAGCCTGTGTTCACCTTCACTGTGTAGCTGAGGCTAATCTTGAATTCCAGGTGACCTTTCTGCTTCAGCCTCCTGAGTGCTAGGATCACAGGTGTGCGCCACCACGGCAGGCTTGATCCAAATTCTAAAAGAAATAGTTACTGCCGTGAACCAGCTCTGTGGGTACAAGGATCCTCATGGCCGGCCGTAGTGGCGGGAGCGTGATTTGCAAAGCCTAGAAACTTCAGAGCTCCACTGAGGCTCTGACCTTGGCCCTCTCTTCTCTGCATTGTGTTTGGCTCTTAGTTGTAATCTACTCTGGGTGCACAGCTCCGTGTGACATTTCTGGTTTTGCTGCTCCTGACTGTGGAGTCTTGAAGGCCAGACAGGAATCTCGCATGGGATGTTGTGTTTCTGAGGTAAACTTGCCCGGTGGAAAAGCTAGAAATGTGGGGAGTTGCCTTGCATGAAATAAGGGAGAAGATAATGCCTCATCCACACTGGAAAAGAGTAGGTTTCCTTTCCAGGAAGCAGCCTGCTGGTTCACTTCTGCAGGGCTTCACCGAGGCTGTGGGAGGAAAAAGCAGCTGTGGTGGGGTGGAAAGTTTACTGGTGCTGCAGCCGAGGGATGTGGCTTCAGGTTCAGGCACTTCTTCCTGCAACCTGACCACTGCTTCCTCAGAAGATAATAATAGTGGGCTTCTTAACTACTGTGATGATCAGAAAAAATAATGGGTAAGATGGGGGTACTCAGGAGAGAATTGAAGTTCCAAAACATTTGTTGAATTGAAAACCATCAGACAAGTGCAGAGTTAGTGACAAGAATGTCTTTTTTTTATTGGGACATTTGAGGCTTATATAATGATAACACCCATCATGGGGAATTTGCTCTGAGACAAGAATGTTCTAACTCTGTGGTTGTGAGTGAAAAAGAGTGTCTCCGAATTCAAGATGGTGGCCATGGCTGATGGAGGGCTTCCTGCAGACCACTTGTGTGTCTTACTGTGGTCATGAGGGCTGAAGGGACAGGCCCACAGGCTCAACACCAGCTCTGCCCAGGGGCTCTGTATACATGGATACTCTTTAAGCAGGGACAGAAAAAACAACTGGATATTCTCTATCCACTGGCTGGTTGTTATCCTTATTTTGTTCAAATGGTGAATTCCATCCTGTATCCATTCTTTCTTTTGTCATTGTAAATACATCACCATCCACGTGTCCCTCTGGGCCCTGAATCATTCCATAAGCACGGCCATTTTTGCCCAAAGAGGGTCATGTTCTAGTTCACCTGATAGGGCCTTGAGGTGGGGAAACCTTTAAGTGCTGAGACCTACTGGACAACAGTAGGTCACTGAGGTGCTATCCCCAGAAGGGAATAGTTTTCATATGACCTCAGTTTCCAAAACAGAGAGTGAGCTTGTGCTCTGACTCATTCTTTGGATCTCTGCCTCACTGTGCAGTCTCCTATCTCACATTCCCCCCACAGTACCACCCACTGCAATGGGATCCAGCCAAAAGGACCCCACAAGACGCCAAACCAGTTGGGCCACCAATTCTGAATTTTTCTTCTCCCACATTGTGAACTAAGTCCGTTCCTTTAAAGATGATTCAGACTTGGCTGTTTTGTTTTAGCAACGGAACAGGCACTAATACAACCTTACACATCCCAGACTCCCTTGCAGCTAGATATGCCCTTGGCATTAGATTCATGCCAGTGGAGTACAAACAGAATATGAAACTTCCAGGAGCATCCTTACAAAAGCAATTGCTGATCCTCAGAGCCCCTTTTCCTCCTTCCCTCTGACAGCAGATGGAGCAGCTGCCCATGGGTGGAGTTGGTAGTTGTGTGTTGGGCATGGCATAGTTGCCCTGCTGGGTTGGTGATGACAGGTAGATAGAGACTTGAAATTCAGTCAAGGGCCAATTGACATTTAAAGGAAAGCACTGTGAGAGGTCAGGGAGGGGCTGGCTCTTGCTGCAGGATCGGGCACAACTCCAGCTGCTGGCAGGGCTTCACAGCTCCTCTGATCACTCACTTCCTGCTGGCTAGAGCCAAAGTCTCTTCCTGGTGGGCTGCTGAGTGATGGTCATTCTTGGCTGCCACACTCCTTCCCACCAGGCCCAGAGGGGAGCCTCTCACATGCTGAATCCCACCTCCGGCCCCTGTGCTTCAGATCACCGACCCTCCGGTCTTAAACCTTTCCCACATTCTCAGGGCTGCTGGATTAGGTTGGGCCCACCATGGTGCCTCCTTCTCTGAAGACTCACTGGCTGGGGCTTCCATTGCACTTGCAAAACCCAGCTCTTTGTATTTCTTCTTCCTATTTATTGCTGTGGTCACACTGAGTGGGGGCGGGGTGCACATGTCTAACTCAGTTACTCAGAAGGTTGAGGCAGGAGGATTTCAGGTTCTAAGTCAGGATGGGCAACTTAGTGAGACCCTGAGTCAAAAGATAAATAAAAAGTTATATAATTGAATGATGTGTGCAGTACTCTACACTAGGATTTTTTTAAAAGTTCAGAATAGTAAAGAGAAAATCGCTAAATATTTCACAATAAAGAGAAAACTGTTTTTCCACGATACATTCTGATGCTGTCTCTAAAGGTAGAGACTGGACAAAGTGTACCTCCCCAGAGCAGGCACCTTGGCAGGATAAAGAGATGGGCATGGGCTGAGCTATCTGAGGTGCCACATGCTCAGAAACTCTTCATGCTCTCGGGACACCAAGCTGTCCCCCACCTGTCTGACCCTGCTCCATGGGTGCCAGCTGTGTTGCGCAGGGCGTCACAACTGCACCTTCCCTCTGGGTACCTCGTGCTCCTCCCTGACGCTCCCCGACGCTCCCTGACGCTCGAGGGCATCAACCCTCCACGCAGATGCTGGCCAGGCCGCAGCCCCTCAGACTGAGGCTCGAGTCTGCCGCAGGCCGGGCGTCCTGAGACGATCCTGCCGGCGACTGTTGACCAGCCCGCAGTGGCCCGGCACACGGTGGCCTCGTGCGGGGTTCACAGGCTGGGGGAGAAGCGGGACGCGGACCAGGGCACCCAGGAAGCCCCGACTGTCCCGCGGATTTGAACAAGTTTCTAATGGGAAGCTGGGATGCTACCTATCTGGGTCAGACCCGCCCAAGACCTGCCGCAGAGCCCAGGCTGTCTGCACATCCTCCTCTCTGCCTCTGCTCCTCCTTCACTCGGCTGGCACGTGCTTCTTCATGTAGGATACGGGGGCAGGAAGGGACAAGGGGGATGTTACACCCACCACTCCCTGCCAGAGGGCTCCCTCTGGGCCACCACAGATGAGCGCCAGTCAGACTATGTGTCTACTTAAAATGTGGCCCTTGGGGGAAGACAGTGTGGTATTATACCCTCTAGAGTATGACTCGGCCATAAAGAAGGGTGCATCGGAGGCCCTGGTAGGAAAATGGATGCACCTTGAGACCCTGCCCCTGAGTGACACCTCAACTCCAGGTCTCTTCTCCGGAGCTGAGAGGCAACAGCTTCCTGCTTCTCAGCTGCCTGGTTCCCTCACTCACTAGCTTCATTTACTGGGCAAATCACCATGCCTCTCAGCCTCAGCTTCCCGTCCCTGAAGGAGTCCTTGCCTCTGCCTTATCTTCCTTCCGTCAGTGAGGAGCTTCCCAGGGGTTGAGGACAGTGGGTTCTCTCCTCTGAACGAAGGGCTGTAAAATTAAAGAGAAGAATCATCGACTCAGTAGAAAATAACCGCGCACCAGTTCTGAGCTAGGTGGTGAGAAGGGACAGAGATGGACTCGAGATCAGATTTATTCCCTAGGGATCATGAGAAAATGTACCAAAGAAGGACACAGCAGATTCACTTTTCCAAAATGAGGGCCTTAGCTACCCAGAGACTCGGACTTCCGGGACACAGGGGAGAAGCTGCAGGCCAGAGTTGGGAAAGCCTGGTCTTCGAATGGGCCTGCTGCACACAGCTCCCTAGGATGGCCTGGAAGCCGGGACTGTGACCAGGGTGCAGGTGGAGGGGCTCGAACGCCGGAAAGGGCTTTGGATGTTGATTGGGAGCTGGGGAGTCTTGGGGGGGGCTGCTTTTACCTTAAGTGCTTTGA
This sequence comes from Thryonomys swinderianus, assembly GCA_004025085.1. NCBI lineage: Eukaryota > Metazoa > Chordata > Mammalia > Rodentia > Thryonomyidae > Thryonomys > Thryonomys swinderianus. Next base: position 47,777 of record PVIC010006695.1, read on the forward strand.
GCAGGTCCAACCACTGCCTGTCAAAGCTCTGCTGGGATCCCAGGAGAGCTGCCAGGCCTACTGTGCCGCAGAACCTGCCCTCTGCTGGGGCCCTGAGCTGGGCTCTGACCTTGCTCCCTAGTTCTTCAGAGCAGGGTCACTGGGAGGCTGGTGTCCGTGGGTTGGCAGGAGTGAGGCTGGCCAAGGGGAATACCACCCACCCAAAGGGGCTCTCCTCTTGAGAGCTCAATCTGAAAGTGCAGGAAAGAAAAGGGCACTAAGATTCAGAACAAAGACCCCTGAGTGACGGACAGTTCCAGGAAGGATCCAGAAAGCAGCATGGGCCTGTGGGCGGGACTATGCAGATCGAGGCCCTGGTTAGCAGCCTCTGCATAGAGCTGTGATCAAATCCTAGCTCCTCCCTGCTTAAACCGGCCCGGATGCTCTAGCCGGTGATCTAGCCAGTGATCTTTCAGAGATTTCAAGGATAATAAAGAGCCTACTGCTGCACAGGTACCACTGGATCACGGCCACCACCAGCCCCAGGATGAGACAGCAGCCCCACCTTATAAGCCTACAGCCACTTCCATCCAACTAAGTGCCTGACCCTAACTTGTTTGGGGCTTGGCTGGAAATTTTGCTTTCATTTTAACTCAACTCGAGCATCTGTGTTTAGAGATGGGCTGTGTGCCTGTGATCCCAGCACTAGGAGGCTGAGACAGGAGGATTTCTGTGATTTCAAGACCAAGTGGGTGGCCGAAGCAGCGTTTGAGCCTGCACAGCACACAGGTGCTCCATGCCCCTCACCGTGGGCTCGGACAGTCTTGGCCCTGCAACTTGGGTAAGGCCTTCGCTGCTCCGGGCCTGGCCTTGCTCCTCTGTCTACACGGACACTAGAGGCAGACGACCTCAGTGGGTGCTGAGGCGTAGAGCTGTGTTTGTTTCTGTCCTGTCGGGCAGGACTCGGGGCCAGCCTGGCTCTGGGGAGAGGCAGTGACGGTTCTGCTGCTCCACTGTGTGACTCTGGAGACAGTCACATCTGCCGTGCCTCAGTTTCCCGCATATGAGGCTGAACTAGACCTGTGGATCTGAATCTTGATAGGTTTCAAGAGTCTGGGGGAACCATGGACACTGTGTGGGTGGATTCTGCGCTCAGCAGCCCACAGGTGCCGTGGGCCTTGGTCGAGGACCCCAGGCCCCAGGGCTCCCCAGCCGTCCACGCCCCTGCATGGGAAAAGAGAGAGGGCGCGGGGAGCCAGGGGACACCCCAAGCACCTTTCTCATGTTCCCCCTGAATTTTGTCTTTTTTCCTTCTTCCCTTTATTTTTTTCCTGATTTTTTTTTTTTTTTTTTGAGGCAGGGTCCCGCTTTGTAGTTCAGGCTGGCCCTGAGCTCACTGTGTAGCCCAGGCAAGCCTCGAACTCAGCAATCCTCCTGTCTCTGCCTCCCGAGTGTTGGGACTACAGGTGTGAGCCACCACGCCTGGCACTGTGGTGTGTGGTATTGATGGCTGGTGGGCGTGAGTCTCCACGCCCAGCATTGCATGTGGTTACCAGGGATCGAACTCAGGACCTTGCGCTTGCGAGGCAGGCGCCGGAACCACTGAGCTAAATCTCTGGCCCTTTTTTCTAATTTTTAAATCCTGTTTCAACTGTGGGGTTAGCTGAGGTCTAACCACTGGGGCAGAGGAGACCTCGGCCAGACCCTCGCCCCGCACATCCACCCCCTTTCTGCTTGAGGTTCCCCGGTTTCTCCCACTGCTCAAAAGTGGCCGCCCTTCCTCGTGGGGGCGGTGGGTGAGCAGGTTTCCGCGAAAGTGGCGTAATCCAAGGCGAGGCCGAGGCGGCCGGAGAAACCCGAGAGGCTGTGGAGGGCTGCCCACCCTGTCTGCGGCGCTGGCGGCCGCGCCTGTGCCCTGGCCCGGCTCATCCTGGGCTCAGTGGCAGTCAGGGGCCGTGGGAGCCGTCCCGCAGGAGCGCAAACCCCACCGGCCGAAGGAAGGAGAGCAGCGGCAGCCTCCAGGGGTCACCTAGCAGCAGGTGACAGCGAGGGGCCCGGGGCGCCGCACCCCCGACTGCGATGCCTTCCTCGGGGTGTGAGGGCCGCTCCGCGTGCCCCGGGTGCAGATCCCGCGGCCTGCCCGTAAATGGTCCCGCCGCTGGGCAGTCTGCTCTCACCACTTTTATTTGGGGTCGATCCCAAAGGCCACGTGCCAGGGAAACAGGGCCGAAGGGACACAATGGCGGTACAGTGACCAGCCGCCCAGGCCCTGGCTAATCACGAGAAACACCTGGAGGAACTTGGCGAAAGAAACCAGAAACAAAATCCCCGCGATTAGGGTCTCAGGCTTCTGGTGGTCCCGGCTAATCTCCTTCAGGTGGAGGCCAGCGGGGGGCCAGCTCTGGGCGGCACGGGGCAGGGCTGGCCTGCGTGTCTGCAGCGGCAGGTGCCTGGCGACGCCAGGCCAGCGAGACAAGCGGAAGGTTGTGCAGGGACCCTGGTGTGCAGGAGGTATGCAGGGACCCTGGAAGGAGGTGAAGCGCCGTACTGCCCCACCCTCCTCCAAAGAAAGCTACCCCCCCACTGCCAACCTGTGGGAGGACAGGACAGACATTGAGGTTGAATGGAACAGTTCCCTCGTGCCCAGCCTTGCAGAAAAAAATAAATGAACATGGACAATTTTCATTCGTTTGAAAGCAATACACACAAATGGGGTCAAGTTCAGATACTGCATGGATATGGGAAAAATAAAAATTATAGTCACTTTATCCCAAAATAATCATGTTTACCATTTGGATTTATCTTGCTATACGTAGTAGCAATTTATAAATGCCACACAAGTTCGTTTTTCTGCCAGAAGAATGAAACCACTTATGTACCCACCTGTCCTTGGCACCATCGGCACCTGTGTCCTAGTCTTGGGCTATGCGGAACCTGGTTGATTTGGCAGGTTCTGGATCGAATGGTTTCTGTGAGTTTTTTCACATTCCCTCCTCCATGATTCCTTTGATCCATGTTTAGTCTTTTATTTGTTTTTGGTTTTTGAGGGGGGGGGGTCTCATTATGTATTCCAGGCTGGCCTTGAACTCACTATGTAGCTTGAGCTGGCCTCAAACTCACAGCCATCCTCCTGCCTCAGCTTCCCAAGGTGCTGAGACTGCAGGCATTCAGTGCCACACCCTACTCCACTCTTTTTTTTTTTTGAGACAGGGTCTTGCTTTGTAGTTCAGGCTGGCCCTGAGCTCACTATGGAGCCCAGGCAAGCCTCGAACTCAGCAGTCCTCCTGCCTCTGCCTCCCGAGTGCTGGGATTACAAACGTGAGCCACCACGCCCGGCACTGTGGTATGTGGTATTGATGACTGGTGGGCGTGAGTTGCCACGCCCAGCATTCTATGTGGTCACCAGGATTGAACTCAGGACCTTGTGCTTGCGAGGCAGGCACCGGAACCACTGAGCTAAATCTCTGGCCCACCCTGCTCCACTTTTAATCTTGCAGATGGCATGAGCTGCCTCCCGGGAAACCAGTTCAGGAAAAAAAGAAGCTTTAATGAGTTGAATGAGAATTGTATGTGAACGGGCAGGAGTATGGAGAAGTCCTCAGTCTAGAGCACACCTTGGCTTTATCTGTGGGCTCCACACCTGTGTAAATTCAATCAATAGAGGATCCAAAATATCTGAGACAAATTGCATCTGTCTGGATGCATACAGACTTCTCTTCTTGCCATTACACCTTAAACAATGCAACATAATTACAAATATCATGTGAGGATTATAAGCCATCTAGAGATGATTCAAAGTACTCAGGAGGAGGCAGGCAGGTTCCATGCAAATATTTTATAAAACACATTTTATAAAGGGGCTTGAGCCAGGCATGGCAAACCATGCCTATAATTCCAGTGCTCAAGAGGCTGGGGCAGGAGGACCACTGCAAGTCTGAGGCCAATCTGAGCTACATAGTGAGCTCAGGGCCAGTCTGGAATATATAGCAAGACCCTGTTTCAGAGAGAGAGAGAGAGAGAGAGAGAGAGAGAGAGACAGAGACAGAGACAGAGACAGAGACAGAGATAGAGAGACTTGAGTTGCCTTACATTTTGGTGTTCATGAGGGGTCATGGAACCAACCGCCGGAGATATCCAGGAGCCTCTTCAGTACATTGAAGACGGGTAAGGTCACAACCTGCTACGGAGCCCCACTTGGCCCTGAACAGAAACCTGAGCCTCAGAGAGGGACAGATTTCACTAACTACCCCAGGAAATGCCTGAGGCAGGACCTGAACCCAGGGCACATTTGGGAGGACTTGGACAGCTAGCTCAACTACAGGTGGCCCTGGAGGAGAATTTCCCTGATGTTCCTTCTTTACATGATATATATTTTTTTAATCAGTGAAGAATTTTCTCTTCCAAACAAGAGAGTATTAAGTGCATCTCTTGGGCCAGAGATTTAGCTCAGTGGTTCTGGCGCCTGCCTAGCAACCACAAGGTTTGATCCCTGGTAACCACATACAACAATACCGAGTGTGGTGACTCACACCCACCAACAATCAGTACCACATACCACAGTACCAAGAGTGGTGGCTCACACCTGTCTTCCCAGCACTCGGGAGGCAGAGGCAGGAGGATGGCTGAGTTTAAGGCTTGCCTGGGCTACATAGTGAGCTCAGGTTGAACCACAAAGCAAGACCCTATCTCAAAAAAAAAAAAAAAAAAAAAAGAGCAGCTCTTGTCTTTTGAGTTTAGGTTTTGAACTGAATCAGCTTCACCCAGCAACAAGGAAGGAAGAAGGAGAGCTGTGTGGCTGAAGAGTGTCACCTGCCGTGGGAAGAGCACATCCGGGAAGCTCTCTGAGTACAGTCTCTGGGCAGGGCTGGCTCTGCAGGCCTGTGACAGGCACTGCCACTGTGAAATCCCTAATTTTTAAAAAATGTTTTTGAGACAGTCTTGCTATGTAATTTAGGTTGGTTTTGAGCTACGTCATCCATGTCGGCCTCCAGCTCTTGATGAGCCTCCTGCCTCCACCTCCGGAGCCCTGGGAGTGCCGGTGTGCCCCACACATCGGCTGGCCAATGGGGTCTGAGCAAGAGCCTCCTCTCGGCACCCACTCAGGGCCTGGAAATGACACATCCGATCCTGTGCTGGGTTTGTGCACTTCGGCCTCCCCGCTGGCGCCTTCTCGAAGGTCAGCCGGAGAAGCCTGTTTTTCGCGCCTCCACAGGACCGGGAAGTCCGTTCAGTCCCCCGATGGGGCAATGACTCGCTCAGGGTCGTGCGAACACTGGCGACGGAGCGTGACCCAGACCCCGCATGTCCAGGTGGCTCCAGGCCTCGGGCTGACGAGACCCGCTAGGCCACCGCGCCTCCCGCACGGCCCGGCTGCTGCCCGGCAGGAGGGAGCGGTGGACCTGCCGTGCTGGGGGCGTGGGGCGAGAGCGGCTGGCGGGCTCCGCGAGGCACCGCTGCTCCGGTCATGTCCTTCTGCTCGTCCGCTTTCCCCAGAGATGGGGGGCGCTGCTGTGGTCGCAGCCCCGGGAGACCGCTGTGCAGGACGGAGCCCACGCTGGGCCCCCCCCGCAGCCCCT